>CAJVPM010000343.1:0-18580 GCA_910592325.1 Scutellospora calospora | reverse complement strand
CTTTTTCAAGGAGAAAATTTTTTTTTGGCCTGTTGGATTTTTTTTTTTTTTTTTTTTTTTTTTTTTTTTTTTTTTTTTTTTTTTGTGGTTGGTTGGTTTAATGTCTATGCAAGAATGTTTTTTTTTTTTATCATTAAAAAAAAAAAAAAGCTAACGGTTTTTTTTTTTTAAAAAAATTTTAAAGGGTTTTTTTGTTTATATATATACGTTTTTTTTTTTTTTTTTTTTAATTTAGTAATATTTCGAAGAAAAGAAAGTAGCCATATTATATATTATTTTCAAATGCAAGAACTATATAAATAAAAAATATAATATATACAGTAATTCAGTAAATTTATATTAATTACAGTATATTATATATATATATATATATATATTATTATTATTATTATTATTAAATGTAAACTAAAAAAAATTATTGTGAGACTTAACCGATCGCATAATCTTGTGATAATTGAATAAAAATAAATAAAATAATCCGACCAATTTTATTTGGAGGAACAACAGCACACGGGAGCAAAGAAAAAAAAAAAAAAAATCGTTAATTTGATGATTTTTTTGATTTGCTCAAATACATTAAATTTTTTTTTATCATTGTTTATATTACTTTTTTATACTATACCTGATACTATAGACTATAGATAATAGAAAGGGGTTTTAAAAACTAAATTATGAATTAGAAAATCGTAACAGAAAGAAAAACTTTTAGATGCTTTTTTTTTTTTTTTGCTCTTTTGGGAAACAAGAGAAGTGGTTTTAAACAGTTTACGACTAGAATGTGCGAAACAAAAGCAAG
The DNA here is from genome assembly GCA_910592325.1 of Scutellospora calospora. Taxonomy (NCBI): domain Eukaryota; kingdom Fungi; phylum Glomeromycota; class Glomeromycetes; order Diversisporales; family Gigasporaceae; genus Scutellospora; species Scutellospora calospora. Next base: position 17,784 of record CAJVPM010000343.1, on the reverse strand, counting down.
AGAGGGATGAAAGAGAGTCTTTTGTAATTTTTTTTTCTCTCTTTTTTTTTTCTATTATTTACTCGAATAAAAAATTCGGAATTCTTTGACTATTATGTAACTTTATCAGATATTCGGATAAAAATAAAAATAAAAATAATAATAATAATAATAATCATAATAATAATAATAATAATAATAATAATAATAATAATAATAATAATTGAAAGCTTTAAAAAAACAAAGTTCATTCGTTATTTTTATTAATAATAAACGTATAAAAAAGATATATAGAAGTATATAAAAAATATATATAACTTGGGATATTTGTAAAGTAAATTGTATAAATTGTATGTACAACTATGCCAATTTAAAGTTGAGTTTTAAATATGTATCAGTTATTAATGTTTGGGTCCCTTGTTAGTTAAATATATATAGCATAGACATTAAACCAACCAACCACAAAAAAAAAAAAAAAACAAAAAAAAAAAACAAAAAAAAAGAAAAAAATTCCAACAGGCTATAAATAAGTCTCCTCCTGGTCAGACGGTGACTATATATAATCCAGAACGAAAGTTTATTTTCTTTAAACAAAAAAAAAAATAAAAATTGTATAATCCTCAACGATCTTTTTTTGACAAAATCTTACCATCACTAAGAGAAAGTTGAGAAAAAAAAGCAAATCGCGTTCTTATTTTTTTTTTCTATATCAGATCACGCAACTAAATCTTGTATAAATTTTCTTTTTTATTTATTATTTTTTTAAGTTCAATTTTATCTTTTCTTAAAAAAAAAAAAAAATAGTCAAAAAGATTTATCAAAGTTCTCCCCTGTTTTCCTTAAAATATCTTTTTATAAGCTAAACACTGAAAAATTGTTTTCAATGATCGTTTTACAACCATCTCATAACGATATTCATACAAACTTCTCCGCAATTCCTCCCCAACATATTCCTTCTTCAATGTATCAAACTGCCCCTCAATACCAACCGCAACAGTCGTTCGTTTATCCAAACATATATCACTCAAGATCGCCTTCTACATCATCGTTATCTAGGCATTCACCAGCTGATACTTCGTTCGCTATAGATGCAAATTATTTGTATCAGTCGTCTGTTAATACTACCAACTCTATGACTACTCAATCTGATGTACAAAAAGCTTCACCTATTCAACAAAATCATTCTTCTCCAACTATGATGCCTTCCGGATCGGCATCAAGTGTTACTTTATCGCCTGATAATACTGCAAATATTCTTCCACCTTTATCAGAAGTTTTTCCAACTTCTTCAGCTCATCCTGGTCAACAAAATTCATCTACATCATCTCCAATTCAATCTCAAGTTGTCTCACAACCACAATCACAACATCAAACGAACGCAAATATGCCAATGACATCAGCTGCTGCTCATTCTGGCTTTTATCAAACAATTCCACAATATTCTGATGTAAACGCTGCTGCGGCTTCTTTTGCTGCTGCTCAACAAGTTACTGATAATGTTACTTTTTCTACTGCACCAATGATGTCACAAAGTCAACAACCTCAAATTGCTTCAAATATTCCTGTAGCTGATCCTCGTACTTTACCTCGTATTGGTGCAAGTGCTTCTGAAATGCAAGCTCTTTCTGGTGGTGCAATAGACCCTATAGGTAGAAGTCGTAATAGTACATCAATGCTCGCTATCAACACAAATGGTTTAACTGTAGGTGCAACTGATACTAGTCCAATGAGTGCTAATTCTTCTACAGGTTCACCGATAGTTCCAAATTCACTTAATTATCATCATCATAATGCTGCAAATGCTGCTCATCATCAAGCTTTACTTAATAGTCATTTTATGGCAGCTGCTCAATCTATGAATAATGGTAATTTGATAGCATCAACAACACATCGTTCATCTAATAATCGTCGAAGTATTAGATCAGAAGATGGTAATGACGCGATCTCTCAAGCTAATAATGGTGAACGTCCTCAAAAAGTATACTCTTTCGTAGCTTTACCAGGAATTAATACTAAGAAAAGACCTCGTCGAAGATATGATGAAATTGAACGTCATTATGCTTGTAATTATTCTGGATGTACAAAAAGTTATGGTACTCTTAATCATTTGAACGCTCATGTACAGATGCAAAAGCATGGACCAAAACGACATCCTTCTGGTAAATAAATATATAATAAGTTTATTATATTATTTTTTTGATGATATTAAAATTATAATGATATTAAACTTTTTTTTTTATATTTTTAAAAATAGAATTTAAAGAACTTCGGAAACAATGGCGAAGACAAAAACGTGAAGAAGAAGAACGTAAAGCTGCTGAAGCTGCCAATGCTAAAAACGTTATTGGTTTAAATATAAATTCCCTTTCCTCGATATGAAAAAATAATTAAAAAATTTTTAAATGGAACAATCCACTTTTCATCATCCATTTTTTTTTGTGTCTTTTTTTTTTTCCTTACGCTTATTACAAGCCTTTTATAAGCAATAAGATGGTTAGAAACTGTTAAATATAGTATATAGTATATTATGATGGAAAATTTTGTTTTTTTTTTGTTTTTTTTTTTTTCCTCAAAAAAAAAAAAAAAAAAAAAAAATTTCTTTTTTTATTTTTAAGGGAGCGCAAAAATTTTATTATGGAGGTTGTCAAAGTGTAAATCAATCCATAATAAATAAATAAAACAAAATTTCATTTTTTTCTTTACGATTTTCTTGTATTATCGAATTGTTTTTTTTTTTTTTTTTTATTCTTTTTTAGATTTTAAGAAGGACGCGTTTAGATTATTAATCACGTAATCATATGTACAAAGCGTAAAATATCATACCAATTGCAAAATATTTTTTAAGTTCTTCTATACGTTGTAAGATTTTTTTTTTATTATTATTTTTCTTTTTTTCTTCTTTGTAATTCTTTTTTTTTTTTTCATTTTAAATTTTTGCTGGGTAAAAAAAAAAAAAAACAACAAAAAAAAAAAACAAAAAATTTTTAACATCAATTGATTTGTGTTAGATATTTTTTATTCAATTTTTTTTTTTAGATTCTTTTTTTTTTAAAAAAAAATAAATGGTGTTTGGGGGTTCATTATTATTGACTTAATAAAAAATAAATATAAGAAAAAAAAAAAACTATATATTGTGGCTTTTTTGAATTACTAACCTGAATAAGTTTATTTTCTAAATGTTTTTATTAAAAAAACGTTTTTTAAAGTTATTCGTGAGACATGAATTTTGACATAATTTTTTTCTATGAATCACGTTTTTTCATATAAAAAAAAAATTGGTGGACCTGATCGAAACCGTTAAAATCTTAGATCCATATTTGTTATATATACGATATTTTGGTATAACCCCTAATAGTTTATTCATGAGCTTCCCGATCAAACCAATCTGATAACTTTAAAAAAAATTATTTATTAAAAATTTTTCCTCGTGTTTTTTTTTTTAACTTGGTAAGATTATGAAGATTATGTCAATTTTCGACATAGCCCAAAAAAATGTGATAGTAAATAAATTAAAATATAAAATATATTAATTATATATATACATATATTATTTAATATATTATCGTTATGTTTTCTTTAAAAAAAAAAATTCATAAAATATTTTTCAGTGTTGGTACAAGTGATGACTATCAATAATTCCCCCCTGATCATCAACCAGAATAATTTAACCTTTTTCTCTATTCATTTTTTTATTTAGGTCATTTACAAAAAGTCTTAATTAAAAATAATAATAATAATAATAAATATATTAAAAAAATTTTGTCAACTTTCTATTCAATAAACCACATGATAACTGATCTTTAAATTGTCTGACCATGGTAACTGGCTAAAATGGTAAAATTAATACACAAGTTAAAAGAAGAAAATAACACGGATATTTTTAATACACAAATAAGTGTTCTTGTGTTCTACAATCTCCTCTTGATCACGTGGAATTAGATATTTATATCAGTATATGTCGGGAACATTAGGATCAGTATTGTTTAGACATTAATCACGTGAACCTTTACAATGTAGAAATAATGACGCGTATATTTTATATTACAGTATTATCAGTTTATAATTAGATTGTTTTATATTCAAAGACTTATATAGAATGCGCGATCATAAACTTAACCGTTGTGTTACTTGGAAATTCCGGTTAGAAAAAAAACATTCTAAGTCGAATCTTCTAAAATTCATAATATAAGATATTAGATATGTAAAGATTTATTTTATTACTTTTATATTGACAAATTTGAAGTTATCAAATTATTTTTCTTTAAAAAAATTATAACGTGTTATATTTAATATATTATTTATATCGCGAAAATAATGAAAGATATTTATTATCTTGTCACAAGATATAAATGCTGTGACACTAAATTTTCTAATCTTAATAATCTTAACAAAATTCCTGCATGGCAATTTTAAAATTGTATGTGTATTGTTTTTATGACGCGACCCTACATCCTTTACATATTATTGCATCATTTTAGCTATGTATGTCTCATTGAATGTATAGAAAAAAGAGTAAAATTAGGACTTATTAAAATTCAATAATTATGGTAATATAATGTATACAACATACGTACGTAATTATAATTGAAAGACTATTCTGATACATTATTTCTGCTCGAACCAATGATTAAATACACGGTACCCGGTATATAATATTTCATATATCGGGCCATCTTAATCCGCGATCTTCAGTACAACGGTATAGCGTTAGTACAACGCGCATACATTAATGTGACAGATTAAATAAGATTTAAATAATATTTAAATGTATAAAAAAAATCGAAATAGGAAAGTCATGTCCAGGGTCGCGTGTTCAGGCATATCACTTTGAAGATGAAAAAAAAGGTTGTTCAAAAAATTTATTTGTTATCTATCCTTTATGAATGTACGATGGAAATCTTTTGATAACTTTTTTCTCAAAGTTTCTAATTTTATGCTGCGCTTTTACGTAATATTTATTTTTGGAAATACATTATTTCTGACTTTGTTATTAGAAAATCTTTCCTAAAATATTTCATATAAATTATATAAACTATACAGGTTTGATGTATGACACAGTACGAATAAATCTTACTAAGGAAATCATTCTGATAATTTTCAAGACCAATCGTAGACAATTCCGCCTACAAAAAAAAAAAAACAGTTACGTATTAAAATCGAATATTATTTCAAACATAATTTCCCATTCATTAATATTTTCTTTTATTATTATTGGATTGTGTAAATTCTAATTAATTAAATTTCTTAAACAAAGGGATAAAATATAGAAAAATTAAATTTCTGCAATTGGTAAATGTAATAAATTTTAAACTTAATAAACATTTCAAAAAAAAAAAAAATATACGTATAACAATGCTTATACCGTATGTCCGTTCCTCTCACATGTACTTTCTAACTTAAATTGTGATGTGTGACACGTTTATCCAAACTTCCATAATTAATTCCATAGTAATTCATGTTTTAAGGGTTCTCCATATTCTGAACGAAATTATATACGTTCAAGATATTCTGCATGCAAAAAAAAAAAAAAAAAAAAAAAAAAATGTAATTTGAATATAATTATCATTAATTATCATTGCCTAATTTTTTCGCGTCATGATTATTCGACATGCATATAGAATGAAGCATAATTGTTGCATCATGCATAGCATAACAAGTAGAAAGTTTGTTTGTCGAATTTTTTATCGGGGTAACAACCATATATGTAGGTAAGACTCTCTTACTAGTATACACTATATAAAGATACCTCCGGAATATCAAGGTTACAAATTCGAACATATATATATGTATATATATATATATATTTTTTTTTTTTTTTTTTTGTCAAACATTGTTACGAATTACACAAATTGTGACTTGTTTTTTTTTACCGGTATGAGCTGATAAATTCTCTTTATATCACTTAATTTAAAAAGATTCACGCGTAAAGTTTCAGTTAAGAAATTCTTAATAAAATAATAATTAAATATATAAATTGTGTAAAAGATTTACGAACAATACTTAAATTTGGTTCTTGTCTCCGAATTATATTTTCCTTATGTTGACATATTAAAGAACGCGGTATGTACAATACATTAATTCAAATAATTTAAATAATTCAAATGGAAATTACATGATTTATCTGTTATTACATTTATTATTAGTTTATTTGGTTTTATTGGTTTTATTTAAAGTATGTTTATTTATATAATTTATATAATTGATAACTATACAATTATTTTTAAAACCAGAATTTTCAACGCGTACTGTACTTAATGGATTACTAACAAAATTTTGTAAGCAATAAAATCTTATTTTAAAATTAAAATTTATATATAATTTATTTACAATAAAATAATTATTATTTATAAAAAAATATATATGTTATTATAACCTCTATATAGTGTGTGATGATTTTCTCAAACTCTAAAAACCATTATGAACTGTTTTATTTCTATAATCACATATAAGGTTGCGATAATTAAATATATAACTTCTTATATTGTCACATATACATAATTTAATATAAATATACATATAATTTAATATAAATATACAATATGCAAAAAGTGTATACTTTTATCTGATTTTGGGTGAGTACACAGCAAAACGGCATGTTTTTTCTGTACAATCATCCCCATAATTTGAATGTCGCCAAGTGAAAAAAACCTGTATTTGGAATTTAACAATTCACATAGTATGGTCTATCAGCTGCAAAAATGACGTCTGATTTAATCTTATAACTGAGTCTATAAGGTCAGTCGATAAGCCCATATCCTATATGTGAATTCTTGGTTTCTCTTGGCGGTACCTAATTTAATATGTAATACGTATGTATACTTATATAAAAAAAAGTTTATTTTTTTAACTTATTGGACTAAATCAGAATCGAATGATTTTGATACTATTTGACTTGTTACTAAAAATTAAATGGCACAATGATCTCTAAACCTAAAAATAATATAATACGTATAAACAGAAAATATTATAGAAAAAGAAATTATTATGACGTACTAATAATATCTTTTACGTATTATCATAACTTCATTTTACATTACTATGTAGACTTGTGATTGTCAATTACTATTATTAACGATTGACATCTAAGTGTCAAGTCATATTATGAAAGGTTTATTTCCTTTAGTGTGCCATAATAACTGTCAATGTTATACAATTAAACCGTAAATGTTGAAAAATAAAAAAAAAGAAGCGAAACAAAGTTAAATTTAAATATATATTATTGTAAATCTTATTGTAAGGTGAGTATACCTTTTAACAGTGTTATCACCGGACATCTGGAATCCGCAAATCCCACTAAAAAAACCTATATATCATCGACCAATGGAATTGCATGAATAGTTAATAAAACTAACCAATAAAAATTCATGCACGTAACAAGATTTGGGTAATGATAGCGAATATTATCCAAACTTGGAGTTTGGATCCGTATCCGTTTTCATATTAAATTTAACGGATATATCCAACGGATTTTACAATTAAATTTAGTATTCAATAAAATAATAGATACCCAAACTATTTTAAACAATGTGATATTATCATATCTGATAGTGATGACTACGTAAATTTAATAGTAAATCAAAAACCTTAAAAATATTAGTCAAGGACTAGTGCAGAACCGAGAACTAAAAAAATTTGAGGGTTTTGCAGTAGAAAGGGCCCAAACTCCGATATATAATTTTGAGAGAAAATTTTTTGTTTTGTTCGGGCTGATCCGGGTTAACAAAATACCATGATTTTGATTAGTTGAATATATCGGATAATCCCGTGATTACTTTTCCTTCGACGATTTCAATTTTTTAGATGCTGCATTATCTCGACTTTTTATTAAATAATCAAGTTTTATTTATAATTGAAAAATGTATCAAATACTGAATTTTATTTATATTTAGTAAAAATTCAATTTTTGTTTCTAGAGTAGTTTCAGCTCTTTCTATTGCAAAGCTTTTATTTGATTTTAGTATTATAAAATAAGGTTTATCTATTTTATTTTATTTTATTTTATTTTTATTTTATTTTTAAAAGTGGTTTACTTTGCTAGAAGTATTTTATTAATTCAAATACAGAGTCATAACATGAATAATCTTTGCTGTTATAATTATATAAAAAGTATATAACTAGTTATATATACAATTTATACTCAATAGATAACTCTTTCTGCTGATTACTAAAACCTAATATAGAATAACAACAAAAATTTAAAAAAAAAAATCTAGCAAGAAATATTATTAAATAACATGAAGAATAAAGTTTATAACTAAGTTAAGTCTAGTATTATATTAATATCACTAGTTTATAAGTAGTTTTACTAGAATAAAACTACTAACTTTAGTGAGTTTTAGTATTTTTTATCTTTTTATGACTAAAGCAAAGACTAAATAGAAGTTTTACTAAAATTACTTAGATTAGATTAACTAGTAATAATATCTTTTAACTCTGGTTAGAGTTTTTGCATCTGTTCACTTTTAGTCTTTTCTATAATTCTAAAAATATTAAGATAACTTTTATCTACATCTTTGTCTTAAACTTTTTGCAATTTTTTAATTGTAAAAAGTAGAAATTTGGCTACTTTCTATAAAAGAATTAACATTTATAAAATTTATTTATTTTGAGAAAAGATTATATAAACAAAACAGATTATTTGTTTTGTTTATTATCTTAATAGTATATATGATAAAGCTAATCACAAATTATAACTAATTTAGATATAAGTGAAAGAAACAAATTAAATTAGAGATATAGAATATAGTATTAATATTTTATATAATTTTTACAAGTATTTAGAAAAGATTTATTTAGCTTTACTTATAGATTTTTTCTATCTAAACTTCTTTCTTTTCTTTTTATTTATTCTTTATATTTGTTTTTCTTTTCTTGTTTTTGAAGTTTCTCTAAACAAGATTAGTCATAACAGATAGTCATAATATACTGCTAATATATATTAATAAAGTATTTAAGAACGAGTTTGAAAAAACTTATACTCTTCTATAGAGAGAATTGTTAGATATAGCAGATCATTTATAGGTGCTACTTGAGTAATTAGATAAATTATATATATATATATATAATTAGCTTTATACTTAAAGATCATTTATGTAAAGACTTTTCAATACTTTAATATAACTGCTAAAAGGTAAAAAAAAAAAAATGTTACATATATAATTTTAGTTATTGTTTATTTAAGAAGTCTGCTATATAGATATTAAACTATTTGAGTAGTTTTATATAAGTTATTATACCTGTAATCTACTTATGAATTACTTATTTAAATACTCTATTCAATATTACTATTACAATTCCAAACTAATTTTATTATAACACCTAACTACTTAAATTAGTTAATTTGTTACAGATTATTTATATATTAACTTAGATTCTTTTAAGATATATTATACTTATCATATTATGAATATTTGCAGAACTAATTAATCTGTAAATAAATCTATTAGTATAGCTTATATCTATTTCATAAGTTCACTTAGATTAAACTCTTATTAATATTTATATAAATTTGGTTTTTATTATAGCTTCTACTAGTTAATTTTCTATATTTCTAAATATTTTATAAAACAGATATTTTTAAATCTAGTTAGCTGCTAAGCCAAGTTAGTATCACTAATACTAGATTATTATATAATAGATTTATCCCTTAGATTGTAAACTAATGCAAGCAAATTTGTCTGTGTTTTTGTATTTATTTAGAAGTATTTGTTTTTATATTATAAAAAAAAAATTTAAGGTTATATATAAGCTAAAAATAGCTAATTTTATAAAAAAAATTTTTATAAAAATTTTATTAGTATTTCAAGACAAACTTGTTTAATTTAAGTTTTAGAGGTATAATTTATTAAGCAATTTGATAAAACTTTTAAAGAATTATAACTTTAATTATTACAACTTTTGTGATTTACTTGTAAAAATTTATACTTATATTAGAAGTAAAAATTATTTTTAGCTTCATTTACATATAAAATTTGAAAAAATTTGACTAAAAATTTTATAGTAAAAATTTTTAAAGCAAAACTTTAAAGATTTATTACTCAAAACTTTTATAATAATTTTAAAAAACTTTCTTAACAAAGTTGTTAAAATAAATACTAAAAAATATATTTTACTTAAAAAGTATATATTTAAAGTTAATATTTAAAGTTTTATTTTAAAAATTACAAAAATTAAAAGTAGACGCAATCAAATTTGCCTATGTTATAAATTAAAGGATAGTATCTATTATTATCATAAGATCTATCTTTTTCTTAATTGAAAGTGATTATAGTAATAGTTATTATTATTTCTTCTTTCATTTGACTAATAATTAAAATTAGAGTATAAGTTGTTATTAGAGTAGTAATTAGATCAAAAATTAGAGTAGAAGTCATGTTGATAATTTTCTTTTTACTTGTAGCAGTTCTTAATAAAATATTCTTTACTTCTATAGTAAAAACAAGTAAGATCCTATTAATTATTGCTATTAAATCTGTTTTTATTTGAATTATTATTAGAATAGTAAATAGATTTAAAGGTAAAAATAGTCTGTTTTTCAGTAAGGTTAATGCTTAGCTTAGCTATTTGTTTAGTGAATTGTTTAATAGTTTTGTTAGTATTGAAGCTAGTATTTGAGACTATAAATTTACCAGTTTCTTATCATTATGCTGCAGTTATTGTTACTACTAGATCTGCTAGTTCTAATACTTGAATATTCATAGAGTATTCTAGATACAGATCTTGTATGAAGAGTTGAGTTAAAAAAGTGATAGAGAAATTATCTTCTAGATTAATTTGTTTTTTTTAATTATTTAAACTTGTTAACATAAGTATCAACTATTTTTGAGCTTTGTTGTATAGCAAAAAGCTGTTTCTGCTAAGTAGCTTTTTGTTAAATAGTATAAAATCTTTTTCTAAATAAATGATAAAAACTATAGATATCAATTTTATCAACTCATTGTTTATACTTAATATATTTGAAATGAGTAGAAGCATCAGCTAGACTACAGAGCTATTCTTGAGTATTATTAGTAAAGTAAGCAAATATAAGTTCAAGTTATTATGTAGTATTCTATCTATTAGCTTTAGCTATTTGTTCAAAACTTTTTAAATTATAGGGTTTTAAGTTCTATAATCTTGAAAAGATTTAATTCTAAACAGAGTTTTTTTACTACTAGTACTTTGAGTTTTAGCTAATTTAGTTATAGTAGTGATGTTATCTTATAAAGCTTATTCTGTTATATCTATTTTTTCTAATTAGTCTGTTTGAATAGTTTCATGATCTGAGTTTTTTTGGTTTTATATTTTTTGGTTATTATTATCTATTTCAAAGAAATTATCAAGTTATATTCTACTTAGTTATTTTGATTATTCTAAGAATTATTATTAATTTCTAGATTATATAGAATTTGAATTACTTTATCAAAGAGTTTATTTGGCTAATTAGTAAACTCATTTAGAATTTAAGTAGTTTAAATAGATTAGTAGAGAAGTAGAGAATTTTGAGAAGTATAATATAAAGAGAAAGTATTATTAAAAGTTAGATAGACTTGAAGATAGTTTCTAGAGATTAGAAGGTTTCTATTTAATGAAATAGTAGTAAAAGTAAACTAATATATGAAGTTAGTTAGTGCTATTTGAGGATTAATATTAAAATTAAAATATCATTAGTTAGAAGTATTAATAGAAAAAGTAAAAAAGAATTAATAATGGTCTGGCGATCTTAGTGTAGTGGTTAGGTTGCCAGACCGCTATGCAAGAGGTCTGGAGTTCAAATCCTACTGTCGATGAATTTGAATAATTACCTGGACTTTTGTACTCAACTTACGGTAAACTCTGCCTGTTTCTGGAGGTTACAACCCTATAAATCACATTGTACCAATATCAATTGGATATTAGAAGTATGATGCAATGTTCGAGTTATGTTGCATGAATAAATCTTGATAGGATCTACAAGTAGAGGACCTGTATAGTAGAAATCCTGAGTTTGGTAAAGTAGTATGGATTTCAACAGTTAAGCCAGTTAACGTCTGATCTGGTGAAAAACCTGAGTATGAAGGATGTGAGATCGATAGATGCGAGTAAGTCTGCTGTGTAATGCAACCTGATGCCTTGTATTAGTGGCAACACCAACTTGGCTTGGCAGCTAACTAGATTAGAAGGATCTACCTCATGAAACATCTGGCTGGAACTTGGAGGACTATATCTAGTGGACGGCCATGGCAGGAACTAGGTTTGTACAAATATCGACAAGGGTCTAATTCAGGTAAATTTGTGAAATAGGCACATGACTACTCTGGTAGGAATTACTTCCAAGGTTAACTGGAGCTCTGCAGCTCACAATACATTGGGCATACGTATCCTGAGAGGACCTAAGCTGTACAGAGAATGGATCCATGGGTGAACCAGCTGGCTTAAGCAGTTGGTTATAGTGGTGATGTTAGTTTGGGATAGGGAAAGGGTTAATGATCAGAGTGTTTAAATAGGTAACTCACAGGCAGGTTGCAGGTATAGCAGCATAGTATAGAACTAACAGATGATCGATCGTCTGTATGGTGGACTACTTAAATTAGACAATGACTAAAGTTGTACGTGTAGCTTATTGTACACTTATCATGTAACTATAAACCTTAGGAAACTGTTCATGTAATAGTTCCGTAATAACAAACTAATAAAATCTAATTGGCCAAGGAAGTAGCTTTAATAACAAAAAAAAAAAAAAAGAATTAATAAGTAGGTGTAGTTATAGGAGGATTAAAAGAGATATTAGTTAAGGGTAGAATAGAGATTCATTGTTTATCTCATGAGAAAAATTGAACTTAAGTAGTTTTTTTATTATATAAGGTTAAAAAGAGAGAGAATTGAGTTTTAGAAATAGTAACATAATTTAGGTCTATTGAGTATTTACTAACTATAAGGCTGAATTCAAAGTAGTCAAGACTATTAGTATACTTTTTAGAAATAGATATACTAAGTTTTTCTAAAACTTCTGCTAGAGTTCTATTTAATTAGAAGTTAAAAGTAGTAGAACTAACTTAAAATTCAATATAGAGATCAAAGACTGTAGTTTCAAAGCTTAGAGAAAGATAAAATTATAAGATATATTGAGTATATTTAATTAAAGAGGCTTTAACAATGTTTTTAGAGTTTTTTTTTTTTTTTTTTTTTTTTTTTTAAGGTAATTTATATTGTCGAAAGAATTTTATTAAAGTTGCAAATGAAATTATATATTGATAATCTCTACTATTTATAATTATATGAAGAATATTGTTGACCTATAAAACATTAAGAAAAAATACAAAATCTTTAATAACTTTTGATTCACTAGTCCAATTTGGATGAAACATATACCATTGGAATTAGCTTACTGAGGCGGATCTAATGAGCTAAGAATCATTAAAATTCAATTACTGGATTCCGAGATAATGAAGTTCTGGCTTTTTTACAATAATTGTACAATCTAATTAGCTGATGATTACTGCGAGAGATGCATTACAAGTAATACATTTATTACCTATAGTTCTTGAGATACTTTTATTACTTATCATATATATATCACATATCATATTTATTTCATATATTATACATATATTATATTTTATTAGTGATAGTTGTAGAATATATAGCTCCTGTAATATATATAGCTTGTTATATTTCTAATATTTTGTAAGGTCTGGTGATCTTAGTGTAGTGATTAGGTTACTAGACTGCCATACAAGAAGTCTAGGGTTCAAATCCCACTGTATACAGAATTGAATAATTATCTAGACATCTGTATCTAACTTGCGGTAAAACTCTATCTGTTTTTAGAGTTGTAACCCTGTAAATCACATTGCACCAATGCCAATCGGGTATTGGAAGTGTGACAAGGTGTTCGGTGAGGTGTAACATTACATGAATAAATCTTGATAGGATCTATGGGCAAGGGACCTGCATGGTAGAAATCTTGAGTTAGGTGAAGTAGTATAGATTTCGATGGTCATACTAGTTAACGTCTGATCTGGGAAAGGAAATCTGCATATGAAAAGATCAGTAAAATAGATACGAGTAAGTTCTGAGTACAGAAGAATCGACGAAACAGGTGCGAGTAAGTCCGTTACATGAGGTCGTATGGCAACACCAACCTGGCTTGGCAGCTAACTGGATTTAGAAGGATCTGTCTTGTGTGATATCCAGCAGCAAAGCAGGCAACACCAAGCAACAGATTTGAGAGAATCTACTTCATGTGATATCTGAAGGCACAGATAACTAACTTGGTGGAAGACCACGATAGGAACCAGGTTTGTATGAACATCGAACAAGAGTATATGCAAGCTAGATTGGGATATAGCGTAGCATAGTTGAGTACTACAGCACTCATCGATTTGGAAGTTGGTGAAGGAGTACCTGAGATGGGCTTAGGCTTCGAATTCTAAAGTTTGTGAACATATGTCAGCTCAGGTGTCTTTCTGGAGAAGTAGTATGGGGTTAGGCTGAATTAGTATAAATAGATAGAAATGGGTAAGTTATAGGGCCAGAGGGTTTAAATAGGGAATCTTCAAATAGATTTTAGGTATCGCAACTAGTGTAGAACCTTCAGGTGGACTACTTAAATAGACAATCTAAAGTTGTACATGTGACTAGTTGTATCCTTATAATATGTATCATTACCTACTATCAAATAACTAATAAAAGTTTCAGCTGATAGCATTGTATCAATAAAAAAATAATAATAATAATAATAATAATAATATAACAATATTATTATTAAATTGTTATTTAATCATAATTAAATCATAACAATTTATTTAGTTTTTAAATAAATATAACTTTTTATTAATTTTGTAACTATATTATTATTAAGTTATTATATGATCATAACTAAATCATAGCAATATATTTATTTTAAATAATTTTAGATGTCTTAATATTTTCATAACTATGTTATTACTAAATTCTTATATAATCACAACTAAATCATAGCAATCTTTTAACATTAATTTTTAATGAATTGTAACAATATCTTTATAATTTTATTTTTAAATTATTAAGTGATTATAATTAAATCATAGCAATTCATGAATTCTAAATAAATCATAGTAATATCTTAGTAACTTTATAATAGCAATATATTAATATAATTATATTATTAATTTCAAAACTATTACTAAATAGATAAAATATAGTTAAGTCTATCATAACTGCTTTGTTTTGATTAAGTAATGATTTTATTTTTATTCTTTAACTATATCCTAACTATTTAGTAACTTAATCATAACAGTATCTTTATAAAAATGTTACTTTCTGTAAAGTAGCTTTTAATCTATTTCTTTCCTTTTTTATTCTATTATATCTTAGTTTTTACTTCTATTTTACTGTTATAATATTAGTTAATTGTTCTCTTTATTTATTAATAATATCTCTTAACTCCTTATTTTCTCTTTTTAATTTTTCTACTTCATTTTTTTTCTTTAATATATTCTTTGTCTTCATATTCTTCTTCATATTCTTTACATAAAAAATTCTTTTCTTCTTTAACAACTTCTTATCTTACATCTTCTTGAATACTTTTACCTCTATTTTAAATTATTATTAATAATTTATTTTCTATTATTCTTATTTTTTTTTTACTTACAATATATTTTCTTGTTTCTTATTTCTTCTATAATTTATAAACAGTAGATTAGTTAATATTTATTCTATTTTATTTACTTTTATTTTCTCTTTTATTTATTTAAAACTTTAAATACCTATAAGCAATATGTTCTTAATTATATCTTTGAAACATTTTTTTTTTTTTTATAAAAATTTAAATTTATTTAAATTAAACAATCATACCTCTTTTATTTAAAGTTTAAATCATGTTAAACTTTAAAATCCTATTAGTTAATTAGTCAATTTTGTTAATTGCTTTAAAGAGTCATATTAAAATTTTTTTAATTATTTTTGTATAGCTATATATATTATAGCACTATTATACTACTCGAATATATATAGTTCAAGTTCATACTAAAGAGCCAATTCAGTTGGATGCACCTAACTTGATAGCCTTAGCTAAATATTTAATTAGCAATCTTCTTTTATTCTTTTATTTAATATTACTATTTATTTAATTAATAGTAATTATATTTTAAACCTTTTGATATACTTTTAGTATTACTTTTATTTGACAAAGAATACTTTAATTTTTGATTTTAATTCAATTTTTATTTTTCTTGTTAATTTTCAAAACTTATAATTTTTATAAAAATTATGAAGATTATTTAATTTGACAAAATTATACAAATAATTATATAAACAATTTTTACAAACAATTTTTTGAATAATTTTCAAATTATATTATGTTTAGAAAATTTTATTAATTCAAATATTTTATTAACTTAGAATTTTATTTAACAATTTTATTATTTTAAAAATTTATTAAACAAATTTTTATTATAAAAATTTTATTATAAGAAAAATTTTATTTACAAAATTTTTTAATTTTTTTTTAGTAAACTACCTTGATTCATATCTGGATTTTTCTCAACTTACTTTTCATTTAATACCTATTCAACTGAAGCCCAATCTAAACTACTTTTTAAAACTGAATAAACTTTATTCCAAATTTCTTCTTCTTACTATCTCAAGTCTAAATTTGATTTTTGTTGACACAAAGTTCTATTTTTATTTTTAAGTTACTTTACTTGTTTTAACAACTTTTTGATCTCTTCTTGAAGCTCTTATATTCTAGCTTCTTAAGCTACAAGTTTTTTTTTATAGACTCTTCTTTTGGAGTTCTTGGCATCTAAAAAATATAATAACAAAAAATTAAAAAATTATGATTTTCTAAGCATATATACTCAAAGACAAAAACAAAATGATATTAAAAAAATCTATCTATATATTGGCAAGAAACTTATTTAAAGAATATAATAAATAAGGTTTATTATTTATTATTCTAGTTGAAACAAGTCTTTTATATCCTCAACTAAGCCTAGAAACCTTAAAGCTTTTAACTACAAGGATAGAATAAGCAATTAGTATTGTATACTACTACTTGTTAAAAAGAGCAAAAATAAAAGAAAAATATCTACTGAAGCTAAAGCTCACTCAAGTAGAAGATCAACAACAAGCTTACATTCTGATATAAAAATAATTGAATTATACTAGCTGAAGCTCATAGTATAACTTAACTGATATAAGATTTACAGTTACTAAAAAGTATATATACCTTATCTTCTTCTTCAATCTAGAAAAAGTTAAACAAAAGTTTATAAATAAGACAAAAAAATTTATAAAAAAATAATATAATAATTTTTAAAAAATTTATTATTAAGTATAGAAAAATTCAAAATAAAATTTAATTTACGTTAAATAATTTTTAAAATATTAATTTTAAAAATTCATTAAAAAAAAAAAAATTCATCAAAAAAACAATATGATTTCAAGATTTCCTAATTTAAACTTATAGTTCATGTAAAATATTATAATAATTATCTATTTTAGAAATTAACAATTAAACATTATTGAATATCTTTTTTAATTTTAATTATATGAATTATTCTAACTCAATTGAATAATTTTAACAAAAATTCAATACTTATAATTTGACTAGTTGATTATTACAAAATTATTAGTTAAAAATATTATAGATATCTCTTAAAAATAACAATACTTAGTTATTTTTTACAGAGCTCAAAACTAAATAGGAAAGAATATTATAAATAAAATAACTTCTAACAGAAATAACTTTTCATCTATTAGTTCAATTTTAATAAAACATATACTATTATAGAATAGATTTTTAGTTATTTTATTATTATTTTATTATTATATTTTAGTTATATTATTAGTTACATTTATTAG
>CAJVPM010000342.1:0-18588 GCA_910592325.1 Scutellospora calospora | reverse complement strand
ATAATAGTCATTCTACGAATTTTTGTTATTATGTATTTTGAATTTATTCCACCAATTCATCGAATTTCATGAATTCCATGAATTTCGTGAATTTCATGAATTGGTGTGACGTCGGATCCGGGGTGTCGATCTCCCCTTCACATCGTAAAATTAAACTACGGCTTAGCAGTTAGTCATACGAGTTCTGGAAAGAAAGCTCGGAACCCAATTTTCCCATGTGACAAGATAATTGTTTAATTATTTGCTTTGAGTTTCGGACTGATCCGAATTAATTTAATTTCACGATTTTGATTGGTTAAAGGTAACAGGTGACTATTGCGTAATCTCGTGATATGTTGGCCTTTGGAAGATTCGTAAAATATTTCTTTTATATTATCTTGATTTTTTATTATGCAAATCGACTTTCATTTATAATGAAAAATGTCAATCATGCCAAAATTTATACGAATCTAATAAAAACTCATTTTTCGAATAAAAATGGTCCCTTTTCATACGAGACACTCCATATCTGGGATAAGTCACAGTATTATTTATTTAAGAAATTGGTTATAATCATCCCTTTATTTAACTATATCGATTATCCCTTATTATATCACCATCTCAATTAATCATCCGTTAGTTATATCATCCCGATTCCCTAGTAGCATTAATTACATTCTTACCATTATCATAACCGCTCTCCCAATTTTCCTTATAATCTTATCGATTTATATCGATTACCTTGTTAACTATTAGAGCTAAACCGTATAACGTTACCCGCTCTCCCAATCTACAATAGTAACAACATCCCCCATAAGGATTATTAAATTTTGCAGATTTTTTGATATTGTGTGAATGCCTTATCCTCATTCTTTTTAACATCAATTCCGTGTTCGTAGCAATAACCAAGCATAATATTCCCTTGGAATCTCCTTTATCTAGTTTTTTATAATCTGTAAAACTTAATTGACCTGAATTGCTAGTTATTTTAGTAATTTCTTCATCCGACATTTTTAATATATAAAAATTTCAAAAAATATGTTAAAAAAAAAAAAAGTAAAAATAGCGATGGTTAGTTATTTTAAACAATATTTATATACAGTAAATTGCAATATTGGGCGCTGCACAGTTGGTTTTACTATATGTAAATTGTTTTTAATTTCAGTAAACATTATAATCCCAGTAAATCAGAATAAATGTGATTGAAAAATTTACAGTAACGATGTTATCCTAACTTATGTAAATTAAATTTGAGTAATGGTAAATTATTCGATAAAAAACCTTAGGATTAAGGTTATTTTCGGATTAACAAGGCGCAATAGGTGGTTTTATAGGCAAAATTTGAGTTCTTGATGATTTTTTAAATAAGCGTGATTTTACACCTGATCGTGTATCCCAATTAGTGCTCCTAATCAACAGGAGCGACCGTCATAGTTACACAAATTGCAGATCGCTTCCGAAGCCCTCCCAACCAATCAAAATTACGAATTTTAAAGATTGAAACCAAACGAGATTTGAATTAAAATTATTAAAATTTATATTTTATATTTAGAATAAAATATTTTAAACATTGCAAAATACCTTAAACATTACTACAAGATAGACATATATGTCTTATATATTCACTATTAATTATTATTATAATTATAAAAAATATTTTTATTTCGCTTTTATAATCAAACTATATTTAATTTTAAACCCAAACTTAGCATTTATAATTTGACTATTATTTTACTAGTATATATATGTATATATTTACATTTTAGAAAATATACCCAGCTCATATCTCAACTATATAAGTAGCGCGTTTCTCATAATCTAAAAATTACATATTTATCTAAGATATTTTTAACCGTTGATACTAAATATAATAAAAAGTATATACCAATATTAAAATATATACTATAACCTTTATAGATATTTATTACCTTTAATTTTTTTATTGCTCAGCGAACTGAAACTTGATGATCTAGTAGTTCAACATTTATACAGCACCTATTTCTTATATATCTTATATAAACTTTGCTAGTTGAAACGCAATATAAAAGTTGTAGGATTCAACGGGATTCAACTGATATTATTAAAATATAATATAAAAACTCTAAAGTTTGCTTAGTATATTTCATATTACATTGCAAAAATAGGTTGCGTGAGTTTCTCAAAAAATATAAAAAACGTACAAAAAATTTTTTTTGTCAACTAGGATTAGCTAATCAGCATGTGATGTCAATTTTAATTAGGTTGGAGTAGTGTTCCAAGTTGGTAAAAATATTTCCAATTGATTAGTTGCCAACTATAGTTGCAACTAATTGATTTTCCTATCATGTGACTAAATTTGTTGATTGGCCAATTTAACTAAAGAAATCAACACGAACCAGTCCGAATAGATGGAATATCTCGGAATTTAACTAGTTGATGATTTAATCGATTAGTTGTTTCCAAATCGATTAGTTGGAAAGTTGTCAACTAGTTGGTATTTCAACTAATGATTTGGATTACTAGGTTGGAGAATTTTGGAAGTGATCTGTAATTTGTGTAATAATGATGGTCGCTCCTGTTCTTCTAATCAGGTCAGGTCAACCTGAAAATTCAGGTCAGGTCTGGTTTGGGTTAGAAAAGAAAAATTTTAGGTCGAATTCAGATCGGGTTCGGGTTGAACATGAACCCGACCTGAATCCGACCCAACTCAACTCAAAATTTAGAGATTTAGAAATTGTGCTTTTGGGCCAATTCGCATCAATTGTATCAGTATAGAATTTAAATGAACGATCATCATAACGTTGGAATTAATTATACGGCATTATGCTTCTGGCCAAAATTATAGCTTGCCTGAATTATGAAATTACTCTGCGTCTAAAATTTCTAACTAATTGGTAAAATTTATGTTAGCCAATCACAATTAATAGTCATCTGTGATATTTTGAAATTTACTGCTACTTTCATAATTCCTGGAACATCTGATAATTTTCCCGCTACCCAAAATATTCCAGTAAATTACCTAACCTTTCGGAAACTGTATCGCTGTCTTTGGATTGGAGGTCTGAAGACAGCGATATAGGCTTCGAAAGGTTAGGTAATTACCAGATGAGACTGAAAATATTTCAGGTAGCGGAAAAATTATCAGATGTTTCAGGAATTATGATAATATGTGGGCTGTCGTCAATAGAATCAAGCAAATTGATTTATTAAAATTTTTTTGAAACTTTAAACAACAATAACTTAACAATAACTTAATTAGGGTAATTCAAACCTAATGCTTATGGTTTCCAATTTCAAATTAAATTATTGACATAATTATTTTGAAATCAGTAATTCATAAAATTTTATTTATTTTAATTTGTAAGCTTATTTATATAATAATAATTAATAGCTTTTTGCTCTTTAGTGGCTTGTTTAAAAGTTTTTTTGAGAGGCATATTATTTTATGAAATATTAATAATTCAAAAATAAATATGAAATATTACTTAAGAATTTTAAAAGAATTTAAGCGATGATTTTGATGGCTTGTAATTCTTTATTAAATTATTATGATTACATCATACATTAAAAAGGTTACTCAATTCATCTCCGAATATCACCTATTTTATTTTTTGATTTCAAAATTTCAAAATAGAAATAGGACGTTTTAAACCTCTATTTATTTTTGAAATAAGTTAACTTTGAATCACCCTATTAAATTTAATAAAAAATTATTTAAATGAATTTCTACAAACTTTTAACTTTTATTTTAAAAAAAAAATTATTAAAATTGAAATATTTTTGTTTAAAATTTCAAAAAAAAATTACTTAGCTTGATTCTATTGACAGCAGCCCATGTTAGCTTTAATAATTTCGGGTCGGGTCGGGTTCGGTTGAAGTGCTAACCCGAAAGTGTTTCAACCCGACCCGACCCGAATTTTCAGGTCGGGTTCGGGTTGGCTATAACCCAACCCGTTCGGAGCACTAATCCTGATTGGTCAATAAACACGTTCTGCCGAATTTTGGTTTAGCAACTTGTTTTTTTTTATTAAATTCTAACTGACGTAACTTACATAACTTACATAACGTATGTTACACTAATATAATGCAGGCCAAAAACCTTAAAGCTGACTCGCTTTAGCATTCTATATTTCACATTAGCGGAAATTTCCAATTTCTGTGATTATTTAGATTGAATGACGAGACTAAATAGAATCTAAGCCAATATAGCGTGATTTTAATGAGATTAAAAGCGATGATTTAATCAGTGATCATAAAATTGAATTGCCTATGAATCGCTTATGAGTTGCTTATGAGTTGTTTATGAGTTTTTATATCCCATTTATAAGTAGTGATCCGAACAGGTTAGTTTAGGGTTGTAAAATTACCGTAATTTACGTAATTTTACGTAAGTTTGTGTAAGTTTCTGAAATTAAAATAACACGTAATTTTGATCAAAATTTTTGCAAAATGAGCATAAAAAATTATAGCTCTGAATATATAGGGTTTGTGTTACAGAAATTACAATTTTACATTTCATGTAATTTTACGTAACTTGAATTTCATGTAAATTTCACATGTGATATCATATGCCAGCACTTATGAAAACTTTAGCCAAAATTATTAAATATGCAAATGTGTTTATCATAAAATTTATTGTATTTATAACAATACAATAAATGAATTTTATTCTTCAAATGATTATCGATTTTTAGAATACTATTTATATTCTATGTGATATTTAATACTGCGATTTTTGATTTTATGACATAAAAATCGTCTCATAAAATACTGAACACAGTGACCGGAGTTATATTAAGAAATTACAGTACATAATTTCAAAATTACATTACTGAAAACTTATAAAAGTTACGTAAAATTACAGTAATTTGACAACCCTATCTGAATATAATGATGGATATCTATTAATACTGGTAAAACTTTTGTAATGCTAGTGCAATTATCATGTGACAATGCATTTTTTAATGTAAAGTAGTTACATTACAGTTACATAATTTCATTGTAATTTTCAACCCTAGGTTAGTTAGAATTAACTAAGCTAAGCTGTTCATGAGTACCACTTTGTTATAACCTAATTGCCAACGGGAAATTTCCGCCCATATCGATATGTGTAACTCATATTCGAACTATTTACAGTATTTTAATTCTGGCCAAAATTAATCTTTAAGCTGGCCTGCTTTAACATCTTATATTTGTAACATTACATTA
Source organism: Scutellospora calospora (assembly GCA_910592325.1). Taxonomy (NCBI): domain Eukaryota; kingdom Fungi; phylum Glomeromycota; class Glomeromycetes; order Diversisporales; family Gigasporaceae; genus Scutellospora; species Scutellospora calospora. Next base: position 13,422 of record CAJVPM010000342.1, on the reverse strand, counting down.
TTATCGTTATGTAAATTACATTGTCAGTTATTACCCTGTTGTGAAACCTAAATTTTTACCTGAATTTTTAGGTTCTGCTCACTTCACCGACACATGTTTGTTTCACAGACAACCAATTCAATTTATTTTCATTTTACCGACATTATTATCATTAGAATTGTCTACGATATGAATTGATTATCTGTGAAACAAGCCCGAGATTCGACTTGTAGAGTCATATCCCTATTTGGTAATGATCTAAAAAAAAACTCTTGGATTTATTATCGCGATTTGTAAAATGATATATTTTTGATCAAACTTTGTATAGGTTCATGTAAATTCTCCAGATTTTTGTCTAGTTGCACGATTTTGAAATGATCTCTTATTCAAATATTTAATACAGAATTAATATTTTATGAATCTTTTTATTTTTATAATTTAAGTGCTCTCATAAAAAAAATTATAATATAAAGCTTTAATTAAATTAATGTTATGTAATGTTCTTATTAGAATATTAGATTTCCAACACTACCCATTACATGAGCGCTTATGAAGTTTGATATTTAAGAAGGCATCTATGCTACAATAAAGAAGTTTTAAGTTCCATAAGGGAATTCATATGTAACCCTCATTATTGATTAAATGATTTCTTACATAATCAGAAATAAGTTGCATTATCAATTGTATTATGTTTTTAAATTTAAATTTATTTACTTGTACCTAATAGACTGATAATAGTGACTGACATTAATCGTCCGGATTATTATTATTTTTTTTTTTTTTTTTTTTTTTTTTTTTTTTTTTTTTTTTTTTTTTTTTTTTTTTTTTTTTTTTTTTTTTTTTTTTAATAATGAGATAAAGACCAATTGGTACAAACCAATAACGCATTTTTTGTATAATATTTATTAGTAATGATATTATTACCTTTAAATACTACACTTCAATATAAACAAAACAAAACATTAATGCATTATAAGTGATTCCATAGTAATTTTATAAATCATATAAATTATAACGCTTTGCAAAAAGGTGTGACCCTGTGATTTTCTTTGTGATTATAGTAGGATTCTATTTCATGTCTAAAATTTGTAAAATTCGAAAAATTACCCAATTTTCCGTGATTTTCACATGACATCAAAAAAAAACTTATACGTATGACAAACGTGTAAATCTAGTTTTTAATTTTTTACTACGTAATAGATTTTATTTTTTAAAAGTTTATAAATCGCATTAGTTCTATTTTTTTTTTTTTAAAAAAAAAAAAAAATGACCTTATTGAATTATGAAAACTAACTTTTGCATCCTGTTGTGATAAATATTATTAATTTCTAAACATTTTTAATTGAGCGGAGAAGTAAATGTCAGCATTAACTACAGCATATTCATATAACTTCAGAAATTAAATCATGCCACTCTAAAAAAAATTATAAAAATACTAATATTCCTTAGCGAATATTCGGAATAATAATGCAGGTCAATGATAGGTTACAATAATTACAGTGTGTCGTAATTGTCAATGCAGAACTACAGTATATAAGCTACGTAACTATGATTAACATAGTTAGGCCGTTCCAATTTGATTAACATAAATGATCTGCAACTCTAAATAGGAGGGGGTAAAAAAACATGAGATTTTGATTGGCTAAAAAAAATTTTTTTTGAACAGTTATGATTTTTATATTACAGTATTAAGTGATGTTTATTACCCCTCTATTTGAGGCTCAAAAGAGGAGGGGGGTTATGTTAAACATAGTTTTAACTTGGATTGGCCTTAACCATTAACTACGTATACAAATTGTATACATATAAAAATAAAAATTATAATGTTTAGAAATAACCACGTGATAATTTTCATGATACATGAATTACAGCATAAAAAAATCGAGTTACGTTTAACGGTAACTAAGTTATAAACCAGTTATAACTTGCCTACGACATGGCACCTCTAATTCGGAAATTTTAATTAGAATCAAATTCTTTAAAATTAAAATTTGCAGAATTAAAAGAGCTAAAAATATAACTGAGGGGGACAATATAATTGGATATCTTTTGGATTTATTTACCTTTATTAACTGTATTATACTGCATGAACACTGCGATAGTAAACATGTGACTCGGAATTAGTATTACGTATAAGTTAATTAATTCTATTGTAACATTACTGCATTAAGTATTATGTATCAGATATCGATATATGTGTAATTATTAATAATGAATTCATCAAACCACTAAAATGATTCTGAAATTTTAAAAAAAAAAAAAGTTTATACGTACGTACGTATTTTAAGAAAGAAAGAAAGAGAATATACTCATATGTAATATGGCGTACTACCAGTATAAATGCAAAACCCTATAAACAAAAATTATAAAGTGCAGAAATTATAATTATATATCGAAAGAAGAAGAAAAATATTAGTGTTTAAGTATATGTAAAAATAAAAATTCATCCTTAAAATTTTTTAAAGTGCATATTTTTCTCCTAAATATGTACGTTTAACCGGTTCCTGTATGTACCTGAATTTAAATCAAAATCCGGTTTAAAGTTAAAAATTTAAATATTTTAATAACTTAGGCTTTTTTTACAGTTATTTAAATTTAGCAAACATAAAAAAAAAAGCAAAAAGGTCTTGGCTTTTTTCGTCATTCATCATCATGAAATTTCGAAACATTTCTAAAGCATATTTTAGAAATCATGATTATTAATAAAGTTGGCCTTTATATTTTTATATTTTTTACTGTAAATAAAAAAAAAAAAAAAAGTTTTCACGATTGGTAAAATAATAATAATAATAATAATAATAATAATAATTAAAGGTCAAAAGTAAAAAAAAATTTATTATCAAATGAATTTTTTTTTATCCTTAGATTAAATTGTTCATACATAAAAGTGTCCACAAAAATAAATATATAAAAAAAATTAGAACCATATAGGTACATATTCGAATTTTGCCGATTTTTTTTTTTTTTTTTTTTTTATTATTAAAAAAAAAAAAAAGAGAAAAAAAAAAAAAAAAACGATTTTGCCAATTTCGATAAATTAAAAAAATGAGTAACTAAAACGATTTATTAATACTAACGATGTCTAAAAAAAAAAAAAAAACGATCATGTAATAATTATCAGATAATAATAATAAATAAATGGAACGTTTTTTTTTTAAAAAAAAAATGTTTACGATAATCGAAAAAAAAAAAAGTGTTGCGAGTTTGAATTGAAATGCATATGTCTTTTCTCTTTTTTTGTTTTTTTCCTACTTTGTGATAGAAGAAGAAAAAAAAAAAAAAAAGAAAGATTTTTTTTGTTTCTTTTTTGTCAAATGATATAAATAAAATGTCTATAGGTAAATAAATAATATGAATGTGTGTATTAATCAGGAATCAATCTAGATTAATAATAACGGGTTTGCTCTTTTTTATTGTCATAAGAGGTTTTATAACCCGATAAACTGAAATTTGTATAATAAGGAGCATAGAAATTACTAGAATGTTTTGACTGAGCTTGAATTATTTTATCAGCATGCTGAAATTGCATGATAGGTAATTGAATATTTTTATCATCAATGTCTTTAATATTATCATCATAAAAATCGCACCAGTCATTAAAAATATTACACAAAGTAGTTGCAGAAGGACGGTTAAATGGATCCATACTCCAACATCTTTTCATCAAAGAAGAATAACATTGTGGTATATCATGATAAATTTCTGGTCTAATACCAGAACAAATATCAAATATAAGATGTTTATCATGAGGAATATTGCTAAAAGGTGATTCACCAGATGTGATTTCCCACATTAACATTCCAAAGCTGTAAATATCAGCAGATCTCGTGTAATCATTACCCCTTAATACTTCAGGAGCAACATAAGGAAGAAAATCATAAAGTTCAGCATTATGTGAAGAGTAAGCACCAAGTGGTTGAGGTAATCCAAGGTCACCAATCAAAGAATAATTATCATCACATTTTTCATTTAAAGATTTAAAAAGTAGAACATTACCACTATGTAAATTTCTGTGAAGTAAATCTGATTGATGAATACCAGCAAGACCAGCAGCAATATCTTGCAAAATTTCTAAACGTTTCTTCCAACTTAATTTGCGAACATATTGCAAATTATTTTTTAAGCTACCACCTTCGGCGTATCCCGAAACGATCATATATTCTGATGTTTTAGGATGTTGAGTGATACCAAATAGAGGTAATAATACACTATCATTCTTTATCGCAGCTTTAAAAGTTTGCAAATAATGTCTTAACTATATAAAAAAAATAAATAAATAAATAAAAGATTATAAGTAAAAAAAATAAATAATAATTAAAAAAAAAAGAGAGAATATGTAAAAACAAACCTTTTCTAATTCGGAGCAAATATCAGAAGAATCTTGAAAGCTTTTCAAAGAAACAATTCTACCAGTTAAAGAACCTCTAGTAGCGCCATTTTTATCTTGAGTATAAGTCCAATTATTTATTGAACCTTGACAACGAAGCCAATCATTTTTTTCATGATCCCATTGTATAATATCACCGTTAGTCCAAATAGCTTTATAATTAGTACTATTTTTACCATTAGCGGTAAAAGTTACTTTAGTAAGTTGATCATGAGGGATCCATTCTACAACTTCAAAATAATTCTCAGCAGAAACTTGAGAATCTTGAATGAACAAGTCGATATGTTTATTACCACTTGTCCATTTTGAAAAGCTTTGTCGAAATCTTTCAGCGTTACAAGATTGACACCAATCTTTATTCGTGTTTGGTTGAAAACAATCCTGACATAAACCGTATTTTGAATCAGGAGAGAGACTAAAAAATAAAAAAAAAAATGAAAATGATTAAAAGAAAAAAAAATTAATTCATTAATATTATATACATAGAATGTAAAAAAGATTTATTAAATAACACTTACGCTTTCTTGATTTCAAACAAAACCGTTCCGAAAAAAGATTGTGTAGGCATATTTGCAAAGTAACGGATAAAGGATTATAAAAAAAAAATTATAAAGGTAAAAAAAGAGGATAAATGATTTTTATTCAGGATGAATATTTATATAAATAATCTATTAATTATATTTTAAAAAAAATATATAAATAATTGATAATTTGAAATTAGAATGTATTATAAGCAGTAGGGAAAGTTGATGTAAAATAACATATAATAAATAAATAAATAGAGTATCTCACTCGTTATAGAGATTGAGATATGTAAAACTAAAAAAAGTGAAAAAAAACGAGATAAAATCAAGTAAATTTATGATTTTTTATCATTTACGTACGTACAATACATACGTCGAGAACGTGCAACTCTGATAGGAGATAATATAAAAAAGTAAATATTTATGCATTAGATTCATGAATCATAAATTCATGAAAAAAGCTACGGCATAACAATCTTAATGTCACATGATATTAATAACAGTATCGGTAAAGAATATATGTAAATGATATAATAAATTTGAGCACATTGTATCATAATTCCCGAGTATGCAAAATAGAAGACCTTTTTAATTAATAACTGTTACGATTTTAATAATAATATTTGTAATATTTTTATCATAAGGTACTATTTTTAGAATAAGATTTCCAATTTATATTTATTGATTGTTTATTCGAAAAGAGTATCAGTTATCTATAAAAGGTATTAATCAGAGCAATCGACAGAGTAGTCTGACATGAGTAACTAACACAAAATATTTGATCGGTACGTTACTCTTACCCTGTTCTTTGCACCGAACCGTTGTAAAAAAAATACCAAAAAATATAAAGGGGTATATATACACGTGAACGTACAGTACAGAAACAGAAACATAATACTGTTAACAGATTAAATTTTTCATTTTTCATAAATCTTTATTTGAAATAATATTTATTTCGATTTAATCATGCGGGATTTTTCTAATTTAATAAAACTATAAATAAAAAAATATAAAAATTTTTAAAAGGGTAAATTTTAGATTAATAAGTCCGAAATTACATCATAATAAATTCTGTGGAATATCTCCCCGATGATAAAGGGTAGATTAAAAAAAACAAGGGTCGGTTAAATAAAAGATGGAGATAAATAACTGTATTAGGAAATTATAATATAATTTAGAAATGAGTTACTCCATTGTTAGATCGATAGATCGAAATATCGTTTTTAGAATGATTTTATTAACGTTAATTTTTGATATTATCAAGCGGAGTTACTAATTAAGTAATAATAATGATAAACTCCGAATATTTGGAATTTGTGTAAACAATGAGATAAACTCTTAATTTAGATATCAGTTTCAATTCTTACATAATTTAAAACGAATTGTTTATACGTAATATTTTTTATATTTCTTTTTTTTTTTTTCAAAGTATGTTTTATGCAATATTACATATCAGTCATACACACAAGAAACGTACAGTAAGTACTGTTCATGCATATATATTATATAAATACCAGATACGCACAAACTTGATGCAGTAATACATTTAAAAGAATTCTATGACTCAATCTCTAATCCAATAATTATGCTATAAAATTTTTCTCCGCATAAAATATTCACCAATTTTACGTATTAATTTTATCTAATAATAATTGCAAAATGATTAACGTTATCTAATTTTCGGATTTTTACTTCTGTGGCCAAAAAAAAAAGGTAACTTAAAATTTGCAACAACTAAAAAAGAAATAACAAACAAACAAAGAAGATAAATGCGCATTGCTACGTATAAGCTAATCTCTAGATTTAAATTATATAATCGAATTTCATCATTACCGCATATATATGTAGAGACGGGTATACTACGTACTTATTCTATTAGTGATAGAAATATATACTTCTATCATGTAATATGTTAATATATGATTAAATAACTAAAAATTCTTTTAACACTTTTGTTTAAAGTAAATGCCTTTTTTAAAAAATAATATTTGATTATTAATATGTATTAAAAAATAATATCTGATTATTATTATTAAAATCTAATTTTAATATGTTTCTTTATTAAATACATTTATTTTTAAAGTTTAGATATAAAAAAGTCCGGTCCATTATAATTCCGACCGGCCCTTAAAAAAGCCTATACCGATACATTTAACTAGTTACCTAGATACAAAATTGTTTAGTCCTTACAATTTTAATTTGATTGAACAATTTTTTATGGTATCTGTTCATATAAAACGGATATTATATCTGTTCATCCGTTCGTTATTTTTTTAATATCACTAATATCTCTCGGATAGGGCCGCAGATTTTATCCAATAGGATTTATTATCATCTGAATTTCAGAATCATTCAAATCTAGATCGACATAAATTATAGTTTCGGACTAGTTTCAACATGATCTGATTAGATGCAGTATATATTGTTTCCAAAAATATCTTTAATATAGATGGATAGATAATATATTTTATCTTTTCGAGATTTATAAACTTTGATACTGTATTCAAAGATCCGATTACTGTGTACCAAATGATTTATTAATAGAAAATTCTCTCTAGAAAATACATCTAAGGAGCGTATCAAGTTTTTAACTTGGATCGATTAACTCTCCTTAGACAATTTAACCCATTTTTGATGGTTTACTTTGAAACATCCCTTCACACGTTACTATATCACTAAAATCCCTTTCCACGTTACTATATCACTAAAAATAGTGTCGTCGAAAGCTCATAACTCCTTAAAATGATCATCCATTATCGACATCCTGAATTTGATTTTGTTAGTTAGTCCGGAATAACCTCCATGATGAGTATCCGGAGGTTTAACGTTATATAACAATTAATATTTCCTGATTTAGAATGTGTTCAATTTTTTCTTTTGTCTATATTTAGGATCTGTTCGATTTATAATCAAAAAAATTAAAAATATATCTATACTTTCTAAACCTATATATGCATGCATGCATGCATCTAAGGCAAATTGAACAGATTTAATTCAATTTCTCCATATCCCTGACAAGATACGTATGGAATTATATAAAGTGTTACAATAAACTGTCGATCGAACGTTTTTAAGCCATTAATCCTTTTATAGGTATCATACGATTTTCTTTATTTAAGATAATCCCAAAGTGTCCTTTTTTTTTTTTTTAACATTTATTTATTGTAAATCCTATTACGAGTAATGCTTTGAGATATTATTGGCTATAATTAATTAATAATTATATTCGTAAAAAAAAAAAAAAAGAACTGACGAAAATTTCTAGTGAATAATTGATTAAAATTATGACATTTCACAAGATTTCGTCCAATTTTGTTTAGGCATCGTTAATTAAGTCTTAGTCATTTGACTACATATATTTTAAAATTTTCCCATTATTACGAAATTAGTAGTGATCCTCAGCCTTTTTTTCGAATAATTACATTTATAATCATATAATTACTATATGGGATTTTTATTAACAAAAAGACCCTGTAAATCATAGCCTGAAGGGATATTTTATTAGCAAAGGTCCCATATTATCTTTAATGAACTATATAATTTCGGCAAATTAAATGCCGTAATAATTTTCTATTAAGAGAAACAATTCCAATGACATCGTAACGCCCTCTCTAACCTTGTACTATCTGATATTTAATTTACCCTTAGCGTTAGGTCACAATGATTCAAAGAGTCTTATATGTGGCGAGATTTTGCCATCAATGTAATATATACTGTATCGATGTATGTCACACACCTAGCAATTATTGCCTTTAAAATTAACTAATTCGGAGTTTAATATATTGATTGACAGCTTTATTTGTGCAACAATAATACGTATGCACATAATTCATATCAGGTATTAACTAGTAATTATGTAATTATTGCCATACAAAAAAGAAATATAACAAAAAACTAAATTATTACATATCGATATACAATAGGATAACCTATTTGACTTTTATGCTTTTAGCAAATCGAATCGGGTCAAGTAGATCAAGTAGTTACACATTGGCCATGCCTATCTCTAGTATCATTTGATTATTAAAAGTAATCGGAATGACGCTAACAGATTACTTTTCTATTTCGCGTGAGGGTCTGCAATTTATGCCTGGGAGTGACTCACTTGTAATATGAGTGATTCACTTGTAATTTGAGTGTAAAAGTTTATATTTTTTATACTTCTTACCCTTTAAATTCACCGTCAACCATAATTCAAATTTTCCTTTATACCATTATTTGACAAATTTAAGGTTCTATTTAAAAGAATTTATGTGGGCGTTGTCGATCAAAAGTACGGCGCGAATATAATTTTATCACTTTATTAATAAACTTATATTTAGTAATTTAAATAAACTTAATCGTCAATGGTACGTTTTGATTGACGACGCCCCTCCAAACTTTAACCTTAATTATATTTCAATTTTGTTTTTTTTACTTTTTTATACACGATATTTTTTACTTCAAATTTCGATAATTTTAATTTTATTCAGATATACTCGGAAACTTCAAAAAAGGTTACTAGACGAAATTTCATATCATAAATTTGATGATATTCATACCAAATTATCTAACACTGATTTTAAAATTTATAGCTGTTTTAAATCATTATCATTTAGATTTTTAAATAATTAGTAATATACCAAAAAAATATCGTTCATCATTATAAACATTGTTTCGATCGTTATTTTATTTAAATTAAAAATGTATTAAAAAAAATCTTTAATAAATTGATTGGTAAAATTATATTAAAATATTAATATATATTTATGTCAATTTATAAATTTAGCTATCTGTGTAATTATTGGTACGTACGAGTTTATTAAATTAATTTACTCTTTCTAATAAAGTATTATGGATTATTTTATTTATTTATTTATTTATTTTGGTTTATATTGTTTATTTTTTTAAAAATATAAATTATTCTATAAATAATTTTATACTTTTTTTTTTTTTAAATAAAAAGACCATAAATAGTAATTTCATAAAAAAAAACATTGTTATTTAAAAATGTCTGATCATACAAATTATTATTTATTTTGTACATAAAAATTTTTACTTTTTTTAATTATTTATTATTATTTCTATTGTGAATAAACAATGCTTTCCTTTATTAGTTCGGTTAATTCTTTATGTAATTATTTTGAAAAAAAAAAAAGATTTCCTTGACATATAATAACCAATGATAAGGTATACATATATGTAAAGAATTTTTTTTTATTTTTGGTAATAAATATGTTCCTAAAAAGTTAAATTTCGGAAATTATCTTTTCAAGGTTAAAAAAAGATATGTAAAGAAATAAAAATGATGTCAAGTAAAAAAAATTCTTTTGTATCATACAAAAAAAAAAATTACGGCGGTATTATCGGAGAAGTCCTCCGCCAAAATATATTATAATTATGAAAATAACTTTTTTTATTAAATAACATAAAGTAAGTATTTGACCTTTTTTTCTCAGATTTTACGCTATTTTAGTAGTTACACTATAAACGCCTTTGGCACAAAGTACCTATGTAAATGAAAGAACGATTTTTGTAAATATTAAAGTTTCTGTCATGAGTACAAATTAAAATTTTTTTGTCACAAAGTATTCTTTATGCAATAAATAATGAAAAGCATATCGCAATTGCGATTATAGATTATATTTCTGTACGTACGTATTTAGTTGTACTTATTCAATGCATTAGATTTATGACATACAGTGTTAGAAGTTTTTTTTTTTTTTTAAAAAAAAAAAAAAGACTCATAGTTAGCCTATTCAAGATTATCATTGAAATGTACTCTTATATTCAAGTATACGTAACTTTATTTTTTTTTTTTTTTATCAAGACACTTTACCGAAAATTTTGGCCAATATTATGTCACTCGCTTGACAACTGTGCTGAAATTAGGGTAAAAATACTGTAATTCGTAATTTTCGGTGAATATTGTATCTAAACATAAATAATTATTTACCAAAGTTTTTAAAATTAAATCTTTTATATAATTTCCGTTATTAAATTTAATATTTGATACCGTAGAGATTATATCAAAATGGAGAGCTACGTACGTACGTACGTACGTACGACTGGTTAATAATGTCAATTAAATTTTTTTCTAAAAATATTTTATTTATAATAAGGCCAGACCAATTTAATTCGTTGATTTTAAAAGAGGTTTACGTAATAAATTTAAAAAAAAAAATTTTTTCCAAAATTTTTTATAATATAAAGTTTTCAAAATAACTTGTATAATATGAGGGAGAGGGGGGAGCAAGGGAGAGAGGAGGAGGGAGTAATGTAAAACACTGAATCAAAATTGGTCTTGGCCTAATTACTAAATATAAAAAAAAAAATAAAGTTTAACTTGTTATGATGATAAAATTTTGAATTAGAATACATTTTTGTATGTACGTATATATCTAGATTATTATGTTATTTCATACTATATATTTTAGCAATCATTTAACATTAAAAATTCTAAAATGAAATTTTTTTGTTGTAGCTTTTAAAATGACTATTCATTAAAAAAGTTCAAATTCATATTATAAATTTCATAGTATCGTTATTACTATCACTTAAATTATAGGTAGGTAGGTTAGTCATGTCAAAAAAATTGTCGGTCCCGTGATCTCCAAGCCATTCGGACTACATAAGATTGTTCGGAATTTTAGTTTTAATTAAGAAATTTTTTTCGTTAAATGTTATTAAAACTTTTTTTTTTAAATTCAAATAATCCTTTATCTGAATATAATTAGAATGACTTGGAGATCACGGTCCGAAATTTTTTTTTTTTTTTTGACGACTATCCTACCTTAAATGATCTCGTGTAATGTAAATCTAAGATAATAAATCGGTCAATTTTTAATTTTGGCCAGTATTAAGATTAGGGAATTGCTATTTTCACCACGAGTAAATCACATGACAAAAATAATAACAACGAATTACATTACAAATTCGATTTACCCTAACCTAACACTAACCTTAATGCTAACCCTAATTCTAATTCCGGCTATGTTGTGGAAATACTAATGCACGTGCCGCAAAAAAAATCAATAATAGTAACAGTAATGCCACTAACGCTAACCAAACGCAATAGCAATAAGCATATGCAAGCATGCGATGTTCCGTATAAAGCAGTCAATTTATTGCATTCCATGAATATAACTATAAAGGAATGATTCCTCAGAGTTTTATAGCTAGCAGGTTCTGGCGGGGTTAGTATATATGTTATGGAGGAAAAGCGAAAGATGCCTATCTATTGTTAAGCCTCCCAAGAATTTTCGCTTTCCAGAAACCCTCCCTCCCCAAGAAAAGAATCCGATCGATGTCATTCGTTTTGAAGGCTGACCTGCTTTGTTATTAATTTCCGGGTTACTCCTAGCACTTTCACTATGCTTTTTGAGAAAGTTATTCATTATCCTAACTTATAGTAACTAGTAAATTAAATTCTAACTGACGTAACTTACGTAACTTAGGTATGTTACACTGATCTAATGCTGGTCAAAAAATCTTAAAGCTGGCTCGGTTTAGCATTTTATATTTGTAAACTATTTTATCTTAATACTAGCCAAAATTAATCTTAAAGTTGGCCGGAACCTTTAACAATAAGTATTCCAAGTCAATCTCATTATAGTGAAGTTGTCGGGCTGAAGAATTTTCTTCACTATATAAAGATATTTACTATATCAAAAGCTCTTGATATAGTAAAGTTTATATTCAAAATAAAAAATCTTGATTATATCGAGAAAATTTTGTATTAAAAACTTTTAATATAATCGTAACTGTAATGAAGTTTATATATAAATTTAAAAATCTTTACTATATCGATATATTTAAATTAATATAATTGCTTAAAAATTATTTTATATATAAATCTTTATTATATCGAGAGTAATTTATAATTTTTAAAAAAATCTTCACTATATCTTATATCGAGAGAGTATAGTTGTTAGACGAAACCTAAGAGGTTTCGGCATGACAAAAGGTGAAACCTAGTTTCGTCTTTCGTCAAAAAAAATTTTGAAATGGCAAAACGGCGAAACTGACGAAACTAACAAAAGGTGGCGAAACTGCTGAAAGGTGTCGAAGCTAGTAAAGGTTGGCGAAACTGATAAAAGTAAAACAATTAAAAGGTAACAAACCTTATATTAAATGATAAAAATTAATAAAAAGGGATAGAAATAAAACCAAAAGGTTATTTTTATTAATATATACGTTGTGTAGCAGATGCACATCAGATTAGGGACTATGGAAAATATCGATTTAGATATAATTCAATATTTTGGGCAAAAACAATAGGCAATCGATATTTTTTATGAATCATACAGGGTTGTCTCTAAAATTCCAGGTAGAAATCTATCAGAGTCATGTTTGGTTGGACAGCATTATTCTACTATTTAGCAATGCATATAACAATATTATCAGGTGCATTTTTTACTTAGTGAATGGTCTATAACTTCATTATCAGTGTTAGAAAATTACTGTAATTTATAAATTTTTTTTTTTTTTTTTTTTTTTTAAGGTGAGGTTTTGCCTTTATCTTTATTAAAATTTGTGTGAGATTTCCACAAA
>CAJVPM010000341.1:0-18593 GCA_910592325.1 Scutellospora calospora | reverse complement strand
TTACTATTTCAAGAAAACAATTTCACATGATATGACCCTATACGAAAAAAAAAACAAAAAATAAATAAATACAACCCGAATACGAGAAAAAATTTTCGGAGGGCAAGCGCAGATAAATCTGAGTACATAACGCAGTACTTCTTAAGATAGTACTGATATGATAATATAAAATTTTTGGATGAAAATCTACACTGTTTTAGTCAAAAAGGAAATGTGGTAGGTCACAGGCAAAACAAAGGCCAATACAATTATATACACATGTACAAATACATATACAAACGGAAATGATCATAGTTATATCGACAAAAAATATTATTAAGGGGTTAATTCTGCTAATATTGTTATTATAAATATATATAAATTTAAGAGAAGTTAGTTAAAAGAGTCAAAATATATCATAGAAGTTGTAGTGTTTAAGAGTTTTAAGAAGTTAGTTTTCTAGAATATTAGTTTTTTTAGCAAGTAGTTAGTTGAGTTTTGAATTTAGAGTACTATTTAAGTTACTTATTATTATAATTTTGAAGTTAGTAAATTGTAAAATGAGAGAGAAGTATATAATAACTTTTTTGCATTGTTGTTTTTTTTCTTGTATAAGAAAGTAGAATTGAATAAGTTTGATATGATTATTTTTAAAGTATAGATTAATTTCGAGAATAAAGTTTTTAAAAATTTGAATTTTTTCTATATATTTTGCTATTTGTTTATAGATTAGAATACCTATACTACCTTGATAATAGTCACTAGATATCTAAAATTTTTGGTAGTTTGAGAGATCCTTAGATATGAAAGAGAATTTTGCTTTTTTAAGCTTAAGTAAGTTTTAGATATACTAAATATATCAATTTGATTTTCTGTAATATAGTCTATTAGGCTTTGTTATTTGTAGCTCTTTAATAGCCTATTTGTTTTAAGAGAATTAATTTTTAGTAAATAAGTTAGTATATTATTTTCTGTAGAAAAAGTATTCAGTATTTGATAATTTATAGTTTTAGATATATTAAAAGATTTAAGAAAGGTATTTGAGTTAATTTGTGATTATTAGATTTTTGTTCAAATTAGTAAATTATGATATTTGTAAAAGAGTTGAAGATATAGTATAGTATAGTTTAGAAGTAATAGATTATTTATATTTATATAAATATGAGTCTCAGTTTAAGACATGTTAATTGAGATTTTAAATAAAAGAAAGTATAAAAATTTTTGTAAGTGTCTGAGAAAAGAATTAAGAATTTTATTTTTGTTAAGTATAAGAAGATTGTTTATGAGTAAAAAGTTATTAAAGCAGGTATTTTCTTTAGTATAAGATGATAGATTGATAACTAAAGTGAAAAATAATATTTCTGTAAAATTACTTGCTATATACTTGGTTATTATAGTTATGCAAGAGTTTAAAGTCTATTCTGTATATTGGTTCTAGCTATTATATGATTAGTCTTCCATGTAAATAAATAGTCTTGTATTATTGATATTGTATTATAAATAAAATATAATTTTTGCTCTTTTATAAACTTTGTTATAAACTATTACAGTGAAGTAATATTCTACTTAAATATTATTGAGAGCTTTTCTTTTGTATCTTATATTACTTGTATTATATTAAATTTGTAATATTATAATATCTATAACTATTTTTGCTAACACTATACTATGATCACTATTTGTAATACAAGTTACTTCAACAATTTTATAGCTTATAGTAGTTTAGCTCAAAAAGTTAGAAGTTTAGATATAATTAATTCTTATACTAGTTGTTTTATTTGTTTATATGAATTTTTTTTTTGTATAGATATATTTTTCTAAATAAGTCTTTTAATCTTAAATTCTCTAGCTATTTTAATAATAGAAGTACTTGTCTTCTGTTTAATGATTTCTTGTTTTAATTTATATTTTTACTTTTAATTTTATTAAAATTTTTTATAATTATAATCTGAATTTTGTTTTTATATTTTTCTAATAATTTGCTACTAAATTTTTTTCTTTTTTTCTTTATTATTCAAAAGAATATATATGAAAATAATAGCTAACTTAACTTTTTTAAATATTAACAGAATATCTATATAAGGTTATACAAATTTAATTACTTAGTTTTCATAATATGAAATTTTAAATCAAACCTAATTAGCTAGCTTTTTTTTTAAATTTTATATGTAAAAATTTTTAAAATATTATAAAATTTTTTTTACAAAAACTCTTCTAGTTATTAAAATATAAAAAATTTTTTTTGAAAGTTTTTAAACTTTGACTTAATTAAGTTATAAAAACCAATTTATTAATTTTATATAGCTTAATAATTATTTTTAGATCTAGTGATCTTAATATAATAGTTAGATTATCAGACTACTATACAAGAGATTTAGAGTTTTTTTTTTTAACCTTTTAGCAAGTTATGTCAATACTTTATTTACAATAAATTTTGTACTTGGCAAAAATATTAGAATATATATTTATTTACAATATATCTAACTACGTAATTTTTTAAGTATTAACTCACTCAGTTATCCTAAAGGTACCTATGTGCTATTTGTTACAGTGTGTCTTTTTCCTTATTATTACTATTTAATCGCTTAAAAAAATAACAATAAATCTTTGAGTAGATACTGTAGCCCATTATAACTTCTCATCTATATAATAGATTACTACCAAACTGATAATAGTTTCTCATATAGTGAAAAGGATAAATAAAAATTATATATATAATAAAAGATACAAAGGTCATGTGTCATATAATAAAGTTGAATGGAAGAAACCTGCTAATAGGTAAAAACCTCTAAACAATAAACAAATAAAAGAAAACAAATAAAATAAGATCCTACTACTAAAGTAGAAGACTAAATAAAAATTATATATATATAATATCTAAGTTATTCTTTAAATTCTCAAAAGAGTAAAGTACCATCTTATAGAGAGAATATTATCAACATAGATTTCCTATAGCATGTATTAAGCTTGACATGTATTTGTTGTTTGTGTATAGCATGGAAACAATAGACTAATATCTAATAGTATTTGTTAATGCATATTGCAGATCTTTTGAAAAGGGTAAGCTAATTCTCTTAAAAAAACACTAAGCAGTTTAAAGAAAAAATCTAAAAGGGATGATCCTTTTTCTCAAAAATTCAGAAAAGCAAAAAAACAAAAATTTTATTGTGGACGATGAAGAAGGTTCTTTTACAATACAATAGTTTTTATAGAGGTCAACTAGACTTGCTACTAGGAACTCCTTTGTATATTTAACATACAAGCTAAAAGTGATATTATACAAGATAACTGGCAGGTAGAGCCCTTGTATAAAAAATTTTAGTAAAGGGATGAAAAAGAGCTCTTTGTTAACAAAGTTGGTAAAAGAAGACTTAAGAATAGAGAACAATAAACTATTTTGTTTACACACTTCTTTGAGCCTCAGAAAACAATATTCTACTGCAAGCTTTTCTCTTCTGATCTTCCTTTTTTTCGACAAAAGTAGAGAATCTAGATTCCCCCCTACAAAAGATTGGTATTGTTTACTCCTTCTATTTTCAGAAATATTTTGTAGATGTGCAACCTTATGCAGTAAACAAAGTCATGTACTTTGTTTGTTGTTATGTCTGTAATGTGACCTTGATACTATAGGATTTAATTTTCTAAGATAGACTTTACGTTAGAAAGAAAATTATTTGAGATAGGTTATAAGTTATACAACTTAAAATTTTTAAGCCTAACTCAGGTTATAGGGTACTTGGTTATCTTTTTTTTTTTTCTGTTTTTTGTTTTATATTAGTTTTCTTTATCTGTAGCAGGTTTTTCTAGTATAGACTTCATTATAAACTATGATCACTTAGGTCTATACAATTTTTAATCTTTTTATATCTTGAGACTAAATACTAACTTCTTTTTACTTAGCTTCAACTAGGTAAAGAGAGATTTAGAATCTTGATATATGGCTGGGAGTTGCTTTTGTTGATCAGATTCTGGGTGTCTGTATATACAGACTAAGGTTTTCATGAGAAAATAGCTCCTACAGCAGATCGAACTTGGGTACCTTTAAGGCAGCTAAGTTAGTTCGGATTAGTTTAGAGAGAACAAATTAGTATAGTTTTTATATTAGATTGTTTTTTGCTTATTGTAAGCTTTCTCTTAATAAATAATGAGCAAGATTGCTCAAGATATAAAAAAAAAAAAAAACTAAAAAATATATAGCTACTAGATTTATTTCTTTTTAACTAGTTTATAGCTGATAAACTATATTTTTAATAGAAATAACTATACCAATTGAATTAAAAAAAACAAATAAAAAAATAAACTTAGAAGATAGTATTCTTTATAAAACATTTAAATCAATAGATAAACTACTTTACTAATACAATAAAGCTTAAAGTAATACAAAAAAATCTTAACAAAAACAGAAAATTAAATTTAATTCAAAGATTTATACTAAAGAATTTGAAATTGATAATAAAGTATAAATACAAAGAAAAGATCTTAAAAACTTTTACTAAACAAAATTTGAAGAAAAATAAATAGAACTTTTTATTATTCAATTAAAATTAAATAATAGATCTTATAAACTCTAAACCAAAGAAAGATAAATACTATTAAAATATTATTATAGTGATAGACTAGTAAAGTATTATAAGGTCTGATGATCTTAGTATAGTGGTTAGATTGCTAGACCACTATGCAAGAAGTCTGGAGTTTAAATCCTATTGTTAATGAATTTGAATAATTACCTAGACCTTTGTACCTAACTTACAGTAAACCTTGTCTGTTTCTGAGGTTGTAACCCTGTAAATCACATTGTACTAATATAATTAGATATTAGAAGTGTGACGAAGTATATAATGTTACATGAATAAATCTTGATAGGATCTATAGGCAAGGGACCTGCATAGTAGAAATCTCAAGTTGGTGAAGTAGTATAGTTTTTAACAGTCACACTAGCTAATACTTGATCTAGAAAAGGAAACTATTATCAAAAAATACAGATCAAGTCGAGTGCACATAAATCCAAGAATTGGTAACACTAACCTGGCTTGGCAGCTAACTGAATTGAGAGAATCTGCCTTGTGAAATATCTGAGAAGATAGATACAGAAAACTAGTAGAGAGCCATAGTAGGAACTGGGATTGTATAAATATCTACAAGAGTCTAAGCTTGGTGAATTCATGAAATAGGTACAGATCACTCTAGTAGGTTTGTTTCGAGGTTAACTAGAGCTCTGTGAGCTTACAATATATTGAGTAATAAGCATCTTGAAAGGACCTAAACTAGAGTCAAAAAATAGATTTATAATGAGCTAGCTGGCTTAAGCAGTTAGATGTTACAGTAACATTAGTTTGTAACGGTATGAGTTAGTTGAACAGAGTATTTAAATAGATAACTCACAGGTAGGTTACAGGTATAGCTGTATAGTGTAGAACTAATCAGGTAGTTTATCACCAGTATAGTGAACTACTTAAATTAGACAATAACTAAAGTTGTACAAGTGGCTTATTGTACACTCTTTATGTAATTACAAACTGTAGGGATTACCTTTGTGTAATCTTATATATCAAACTAATAAAAATCACCTTGCAATATAAGCTACCTTAAAAATAAAAAAAAATAAAAAAGTAAAGTATTATGAAAAACAGAACTAGCAACCTGTAATTGTAATAGAAAATTAAAAGATTTTTAGAGAAAATTCTTGAAATACTACAAAATCTATTTTAGAATTAGATTTAATACATATAATATTAAAAATTTCTTTTCATATTATATCAAAACTTATAAATAGATATTCTTCTTATTTATTTTTTCTAAATTTAGAAAAATCTTAAAATTTTTCTTCTTTAAAAATTATCTTTTTTGACAAATTCCTTAAAATAGATTTTACTACTAGTTAATAAATATAATCTGAAACTTTAAATATATTGAATAATTTTCTTAGCTGATAGAATAAAAATTTAATCTCTTTAACTACTTTTTTATTAATAACAGGAACTCAATTCTCTTTAATTAATAGAAAATTAATAGAAATATTACTTTTAGATAAAAATATTCAGAATGATAATAATTTAGAAATACTACTTTTAACTAAACCAGATCTTTTTGAACAACTCCTTACTGAAATTAATTTTGATTCAATATATCTTAATGAAGAAATAACTAAGAAAATAACTTCTTTGATAAAAAATATTGCTTTTCTGAATAGTTGTAATCTAGAAACAGAACAAAAAAGCTCTTTTTTTACAATTTTAATCTCTTTTCAAAAAAATATCTAAATAAAAATTCAAAATGATTTTTCTACAAATCATATTGAATCTTTAATTAAAATTAGCTCTCTCTCTTTATTTCTCTTTAAAAAACAATTAGATAAAATAATCTTAAGACTTTAAAATAGAATTCATATAAAGAATTAGAAAAACTAAATCAGAACTCTCAAAGCCTACTATTATTTAGAAACATTAAGAAAAAACTATAGTAATAATTTCTGAAGCTCAAAAAAATTAATTAGACTCTTCAAAACAAACTGAGCTAATAAAAAGCAAATATAATCTTAATAGAAGCTAAATAGATCTCTAAACTTCTTATACTATATAGAAAAGAAAATTATACTCTATTAAGTATATTATCTTAAACAATTTATATTACTTAACAAATAACAACTTTATAGCTCTTTTTGAAGTATTAAAAACTCATAGAGTTCATTTTTGAATAGAATAGAAATATTATCAAATAAGTTTTAATATTTTTATTTTTATTTTTATCTTTATTAATTGTTATTTTTTTTTTTAAAAAACTTAAGTGATCTTGTCTATTATTTTATTAAGAAAAAACTTATATAAGCTATAAAGTAAATTATTATATAAACTATATTAAAATATTCTCTTTTAATTATTCTAAACTCAGTATAATAAAATACAAAAACTATTCTCTTTTCGATGATCAATGAAAACAAAAATCAGAAAAAAGAAAAATAAACAACTGCTATATATTTTACTACTAATAACTAAATAATTAACTAATTTTTAGATATAACAAACTACAAGCTCAATACTAAATACTACACTACCTAAAGAAATTCAGACTAATAGCTCCAACAAGAGGAAAAGTCTTCATAATGAAACAAGCCTGTCCTTTAAGGACCAGACAACATCTAACATACAAAAAAGCTACCTAGAAACTCTAACTAACTTAAATATACTCTATCAACAGATAACAAAATAGTAATGGAAAGTACTGACAACAACCAAAACAACCAAAACAACTATCCCAAAAAATGACATTTTGATAACTCAACTTCTCAAAACACAACTCAAAGAGAAAAAAGTAGACAAACTAGCTTATTCTTTCAAAACACAACAACATGTCACGTGCATCAAGTACAACAACAACAATAACCAAAAATAGATACATCAATACAAACACAACAGCTACAAGTAAACACAATATAACCAACAACCCAAATAAGCAACAGGAGATAGATGATTAACAAACTTCTTTACAACAAACTAAACCATATATAGAACATTTAAATAGCTCTAATAGTAATAATCCTAATATGATAATTGAAGAACCAACAGCAAATAATTACAACACTAATATGCAATTACCAAAACAACTACAGCTCTCTTACAGTTAAGTATTTAAACAAAATACTAACCTAGACATAATAATTCTCGAAGAAAAAATAAAAGAAGACTATTAATCAAACTAGTTTATACAACTAATAACCAAAAAAGAAGACAAAATTCAAACTTCTTTTGATGAAAAAACCTAGACTAAAGACAAAATTATTGATACACTCAATAGTACAACAGACCTAACTGAATTTCTTCTACACAAATTAAATACAGTACTAACAAACTACAATATTCCCAAGGTAATTCTACTCAAATTCAACTATAGAGATCCTGCCTTCTTCAGAACTTTCACTAACAAGAAGAATATTATACCTGCATATCAAACTGAATTCAATGACCTACTTCAAAATGCAATCAAATTATACAAACTCAAAAATAATATCACACTTATAGACAAGGAGACCTGAGACCTAATACAAACTAAACTCTACAAAAACTTACAACTGACTATTTGTCTAATCTTAACTTTAGATCTTTAAAACTACATCAAACTTTCTAAACACTTAAGTACTGCAGAAATTTCATCAAAGCAACTCCACTTGAAAATCCAAAAACTATATTAGACACAATCTATCAAGTTCATACCTTCCTCTACCAAATCTTACCTAAAAAATCTGAACTAATCAGCAAAGAAATCTTAGAGATACTTCTTTTCGAATTACCTATAGTAAAGAGATTACAAACTAAAACAATCACTAATATCTTATATACTATCTTCAACTTTGATACTTTACTGGAAACATACTTTATTATCTTATCTTAAGCACCAGATAACCCCACACATCTCAAAGAAAAACTCAAGAAATTTTTTCCCATAACTGATCTCAAAGCACTTAAATATCTTAGATACTATCAAAACAAACTAGCTAATCACTATAGCTTAACAAAAATCCCACTAACTTATTTTAATCTACTTCTATCTAAAGAACCTCTACTCCTAACTTACTATCAACTAAACAGCAGAGTCAGATACCTATTCCTAATCGACCCAAACCATTGTGAATTCACTCTACAACAAGTAGTAGAACTACTACATGAATATTATACCTTCAAGAGAATGCCCAATGATTTCTTCAAACAGAAGCCTGTATTACTATCTGATTTGAAAAAGATCAAGACTATTACTCAATATGTTTATCTGATCACTGATGATAGTATAGCAAAAAACTTTATACAAGAAGTATTACACAAATACAAAGTCAAATTTCTAATTCACACTGATATTATAACAGCTAACTCCACTGATAAATCTAAACTACTAGATAATCCTCAAGATATCTCAGAATTTAACTTAACACTCTCAATCTTAATTCCTCAACAACTTACACATACTGCAAGACTACTTCGATCACAATACTACTTCAATAAAATCTCTGATTCCTAAATAAAAATTGACCAAGACAATACACAACTAAACCCAACTACAGACACAAACACAAATGATACTAATAATAAAAAACTAGCTATCCTATAAACTCTTGTAGAACTCTAAGAAAAACTTGAACTTATTCAAGATAAAATCTTCATTACACTTCCTATTACTCAACAAAAAGATATAACACCTACACTATCAATACTCAAACAATATTTCGATATTATCAAAATACCTACATATCTCCTACAACTTCCACCTCTACCAGTACCTACCTAGGATATCTTCAACTAAATAATATAAGTTACAACTAACAAAACAAGTTAAATTCTAATACATCTATATATACTTCACAACTAAACCAATATCAAATAGACTTACTTGACTCTATCAATATAACTACTTACAATATCCAAAGACTTAACAATTCTCTCAAATTTCAAACATTCCTAGAGTTCTGCTATAATAGCAACTACTATCTAATTAGTATGACTGAAACAAAAATTGCAGAATCCAATTATAGTTACTACCAACTAACTAATCCATACTACCAAATCTATATATCCAACTGTAATCTAGAAATAGCTAAAAAACAAGAATTGAGTATGAGCATAGCAATAGCAGTCTATAAACTATTTTAACCATATATCTATAATATCTAAACTGAAGCAGGAATAGCAATTAATATTGATTTCTTTTTTCCTCAAAACTATAAACTTAGAATCATATCAATATACTTTCCTTCTAATAACAATAAGCTCAGAGACATTACCTAACATACAGTCACAACTTGGATCAACTATATAATACAATATAACTACTATATGATTATATTAGGAGGCTTCAATTCCAACTCACAAAAACATACAATAAAGTCAAAGCTACTACTATTCAATATATTACAAACTAATAGTATGACAAGTTTGTTACAATATTTCGATATAATAATTCTAACCTAGTTCAGAACTCCTCTTCACAACCAAATTGATAATATATAAATATCTACATCACTCATATCATTGATAACTAAATCAGAACTAATTGATGCAGAATTTATTACAAATAGCGATCACAAAATAATTCAAACACAATGGTTCACAGGTATCTATATAAAACAACATAGATACAAAAAGAAAAAAAGAGTAGTTTTTCAGTACAACAAGATGACTGCAAACATATGAATTGACTTCAAAAATAGTTTATTAACATTCCTAAAAGATTATATACACACACAACTTACAACTATTGAAACAACACAAGATCTTAATAGACAGTAGTATATACTGAATTAGGCAATTAAACAAGCTGCAAACCAATATATACTACAAGCCAAAATTGCATCCAAAACATACTATGCATTCTTCAAAAAAGCTACTAAACTATATGCAGTACTCCAAAAAATTAATATGACCATACATATACTTAAAAACAACTCAAACTCTAACTTAACTACTATAGTTAATTCAAATATTACTAATATAAATAAATTAGCGAATTTAGATATCCTACAAATACCAACTCATCAGAACTAACAACTACACTACCAGACTATATTGTAATACTTAAACAATATCAAAAAACAATATATCATGCTTGAAAACTTGAAAACAACTTGGTATACAAATACAATATCAACAAACACATAACTAAATGATATATCAACTTTATGACTAACACTATATTGATGATTAGTAGTATGTTACAAAGACATACTGACCTAGTAATTTTACATAACATAACTCACTTTAACTATATACTACAGAACCTTTAGAAATTAAAAAAGAAATCAAACAACACTTCGAGAATTGGACTAAACCAAATCCTATAAATAACAACTACTAGGACGACTAGCAAAATGAATACTACTTACAATCTAATATTAACTCACAATGGTACAAAAAATTATTATATCCAATCTCAATACAAAAACTACAAAAAACTATATAAGAATCCCTACTTGGCAAAGCTACTAGACCACAACTTATATCTAACGAAATGATAAAGCATCTAGACAAATACATAACTGAAAAATTACTAAATATCTTCAATGCATGCATGATACTAGAAGATATACCAAAAATGTAGAAACAAAGTACTATATACCTAATATTCAAAAAACAAAAATTCTCTGGACAACTAAATAAAACTAGACCTATCTCACTTATAGAACATATAAAAAAAATCTTTACTAAACTTATTACAAAAAGATTCAACTCTATTTTTAATAGATACCCTATCCTCCACTCATGCAACTATGTAGCTCTCCCTAATACCTTAACTACATTACCCATAATAACAACAATAAACATTATTGAAGATGCTCAAGTTTTCAACAAGGAACTATAGTTACTTAGCTAAGACATATCTAAAATATACGATTCTGTTCATATTCCCTTACTCAAAAAAGTACTAAACTGACTCAAAGTTTCAAATACTATCACCAATCTTATAACTAATATCTTCTCTAACTAATCAAATACAGTTATTACAAATCTAGACCTAACAGAATCCTATGCAGTACATAATAGAATAGACCAAGGAGAGATGATCACCTCTCTTCTGTGGTGAATATATTATGACCTTCTCCTATCAACAATTTACAAAACTACCACAAGATACACAATGCAAACAACATTCACAAATCAAAATATGCTGAAAAAGACTTATTTAATATCTCTGCTCTGATATATATAGATGACATACTATGAATTATCTAATCCCAACAAGAACTACAAAATATTCTTAAAACTGCAACATCCTTCTTCCACCTCACTAATATTAGAGTCAACCTGAGTAAATTAATTCTGTCTGTTACTAATACTCTTAATACTAACCCTAGTATATCTTTTAATAATACAATAATACAAGCAATTCAACCCAAAGAAGCTTTTCATATTCTAGGATGCTGGTATATAACATACAAAAACTACAAACCTATTCATTCTAAAATCAAAAAAGAAGCAACCTAAGCAATAAAAAGAATTACTCTAGCAAGAATTACTGATAAACAAGCTACCTATATTACCAATACTGTGATACTAATTTGTATTATATATAGAATTCAAAATACATATCTTCTAGTAGACATCTGCAGAAAACTTATGAAGCAATACATCGTAGCTATTAAGCATAAGGCTAGATTTTCAAGAACAAGTCCTAACTCTATATTCTACTATCACCAAATCTATAGATTACGTAGTATAGAAAATATTCAAACTCAACAACATATTTCAACTATACACTAACTACTAAACTATTCAGACTTCCAAAACTCTTCTCTATGAATTCACTTACAACAAATTCAAAATACAGTAGCTACTAATAGTTCAATACTCATTGAACATAACTATATTCTCACTAAGAAACAAGCTGATACACTACTTGCTCTTATGCTACTATATCTTTAACAACTACACATATTATTTACTAACAACAACAACAACTGGCTAAAACCTCTAGAACAACAAGGTACATCAATTAATAGTATTCTTTACTTACTAAAAAAACTATATTAAATCAAAACCAAACTAAATAAAATAGAGTTACATTATATCGAACAACTTACAGACTACAATAATACAACTGTACTACCTGGTCCTAACTACTACACAACTTACAACTAATTCTAAGAAGGAAAAAACCAAAATAGTATGAAATAATCATTAACAAAATACAAATACTACTCTTCTCAAACAATAACAATCTTATCACATTAAACCTATATACATACAATAACTAACTCATTGAAAAAGGATTATAGATTATAAAAAAAAAACAAGACACATACTTTCTGGGAAAAATATCTTCAATAACAAACCAAATAGCAACTATCAATCATTAGACTCTCAACACTACTACAAATAGACTATCACCATATCACGAATGTTACCAAAACAACTCAAAGCTCAACAAAATAAAATATACAATATGAGCCAATACACAGCAATTATACAAGCTAACTGTTGATAGCAAAAAACTTCTTCATGCTAATATAGAAGATAAACTACATAATAACTTGACTGATAGTAATAAAATATTAGTTAACAATAATACAAAACATGTATCTAAACAACAAAAAATTATAGAAAATATTATCGACAACAGAGAAATTACAAACTACTTATGGAGTATCTATCAATTATTAAATTTCTACAAATCACTTACTATCTAACTTATTACAACACAACATGTTATTAACAATATACAGAGTGAAGTAATTATATGCAAAATTCATTCCCTAGAAAACCAACTACTAATTAAAACTTCAAGTTGGCCTTTAACTACTAAAAATCTTATAACAGCGCTTATATATATCTCTCTAATCACTGCATCAAAAACAAAACTTCAAATCAGTACTAACAGAATCTACTTTCAATATTTAGCAAGAAAAATTCTCTTACTACTGATAGCTAATCTCTCTAAAATTTATCAGATAAACAACTAGCCAAGCTAGCTAACATAGAAAACTATAATTGTACAAAAAGATCTCTAATATACTCTCAACTATAACAACTCAAATATTGAAACAAATACCAACATATCAAACCATATAATATATAAAGCAAATATCAACTATAGCCATATACACTATAATACCTACTACCTCACTTGGCAACAAGTTACAATTGAACATAATCTATGTAGATTTATTCGATATCTCTAAAATACATATTAAATAGCACAGTAGTACTCACAAATGTGAATACAATACTAGGATATATTAAGATCTGATACTGACTAGACAATATTCTACAAATATATAAACTACAAGTGTATACCTATACAAAGAGAAACAAATCCTAAATATTCAAAAATTAAGCTTTCAAACTCAAACTACTCCTAGAAGAGCTCTCAACACTAGAAGTACTACATGAATGCAATTCTGAAAAATATCCAAACTCACTTTGCTTTAGATACAAAGAAACTACTGAAACAATTATCACTTACTAACATACAAAGCAAATAGCATAAGCATTAGACGTATTATTTTTGAAACAGTAAACAAGATCCTAATATCCCATAAAGTATATGAACAGAATATCTGATAACAAACTATTGCAACTATTACCAAATATATCAGTCTATGTAACTCCAAAAACAATACAACTAGAATTACTTTTGGACTACTTCTAGTACAAAATATACTTCAAATCAACAAACTTACTAAGAAAAAAAAAGATAACTCTAGTCTTATAATACTTATCCTTCACAAGATCTCTAGTAGAATTTATAAAGAAATATGGTTAACATGATGTCAACAAAAAGCTACCACAAAGATAAATGTATTAGATCATAAGATATCTTATCAAACTGTATCTAGATCTATTACAAAATCTTATAACTTAACAATAACAGATCAAAACCGAACTATTAAACTCACAAAATAGTATTTCTTATTCTCTCAATTTAATATTTCATCTAATCATATAAATACAATTATAGACTAAGCGAGGCTTTTGACCTTTCTTAGCAAAGTTTAGGTCGTAGGTAAACTAGTCTAGATCTTAATTTTCATAGATAGATAGTATATACTATATTGTAATATATTTATAATATACCTATATATTAAAATCAATAAAGAAATTGAGACAAGATCTTACTTTTTTTAAAAAAAAAAAAAAAAAAAAAAAATTATTTTAAACTCACTCAGCTACTTTTTAGTACTCAGATACGATTTGCTATAGCAATATTTTCTCTTATAAAAATATTAAGCTATATTCAGCTTACTAGTTACTAATCGCTAAGAGGCTGCTACTAGCCTATATCAAAATCTCTTATTTTGTTTTGAATTTTGACTACTTTTCTCTCATACCAAAAAAAATCTATTGATCAATTTTTGTATTCATTTTCTCTTGAATACTTGTTTCTTTTTCTTTTTGAGTTTCTTTAAGTATATCTGTAGATATAATATTTTCTTTGTTTAGCTTTATATTCTTCTTTTTTTATTTTTTTATTTTTTCTTTTCCTGAAATATTATTTTCTTTTTTCTATTTGACTATTACCTCACAGTGGAACTTCTATAATCATTTGTAGAAACAATTCTAAAACTGTTTAATAAATTTTACTAGGGGTCTGGTGATCTTAGTGTAGTAGTTAGGTTGCCAAACTACCATGCAAGAGGTCTAGGGTTCAAATCTTACTGTATACAGAATTGAATAATTACCTAGATATCTGTATCTAACTTATGGTAAACTCTACTTGTTTCTGGGGTTGTAACCTTGTAAATCATATTATACCAATACTAATTGGGGTATTGGAAGTATGATAAGGTGTTCAGCAAGGCGTAACATTACATGAATAAATCTTGATAGGATCTACAAGCAGAGGACCTGCATGGTAGAAATCCTGAGTTAGGTAAAGTAGTACAGATTTCAACAGTCATACTGGTTAACATCTGATCTAGAAAAGGAAATCTGCGTATAAAAAAATTGATGAAATAAATACGAGTAAGTCCTAAGTACAGAAGGATTGACAAAACAGGTGTGAGTAAGTCTATTATACGAGGTCATATAGCAACACCAATTTGGTTTGGTAGCTAACTAGATTTGGAAGAATCTGTCTTGTATGATATCCAGCGGCAAAGCAGGCAACACCAAGCAAGAGATTTGGGAGGATCTACTTTGTGTGATATCTAGAGGCATGGATGACTAACTTAGTGAAAAGCCATGGTAGGAACTAGGTTTGTATGAACATCAAACAAGGGTATATGCAAGCTAGATTGAGATATAGCGTAGTATATTTGGATACTATAGTACCCATTGATTAGGAAGTTGGTGAAGGGGTACTTGAGATGGGTCTAGGCTTCGAATCATAAAGTTTGTAGACTAATGTTAGCTCTGTTAATATCTTCCAAAATGTGAGTAGTATGGGGTTAGGCGAATTACAATAAAAATAGCTAGTTAGAATTAGCATATAGCCAGAGAGTTTAAATAGAGAATTTTTAAACAGATTTCAGATATAGCAGCTAGTGTAGAACCTTTGGGTGGACTACTTAAATTAGATAATCTAAAGTTATACATATGGCTAGTTGTATTCTCACAATATGTAATAATTCTCACTATTTAAATTAATAAAATTCAGCTGATAGTATTTGTATAAAGTAAAAAAAAAAAAAAAAAAAAAAAAAAAAAAAAAAAACTTTACTAAAATCAAGTTTGCTTTCCTTTTTGAGCTAATTAGTTTTATAACTTTTCTTTGTTACTTAGTATTTGTAAATCCCTTTAGTAGTAATCTTTTATTCTTGAGATTTGTGTTCTGTTGCTTTTTAAAGATTACTTCTTTAAGTAAATTAGTATTTATGGAGATATTATACTGTGATAAAACTTCAAGTTCTGTCAGTTGAATTACTTTCTCTTTCAAATTTTTTCAAATTCTTTAGTTTATTTCACATTCTGTGATATGATATAAGTTTTTGTCATTTTAGAAGTATACAATACATCTTTAATTTTTGTATAGTTTTGGATTTCTTTAGAAATATATGTCTTTCATAGGCAGTAAATTGTTTATGCATTTATTCAAAATATTAGTGCTTTGCTCTTTTTTAAGCTTATATACTTTTTGCCTTGTAGTTTCTTTAGGACCTATTACGTATTGTTCTAGATTAATTTGTTATTTCTAGTATTTTTATAATTTTGCTCTAAGATATCTGATATTTTGTTTAGTCTTGACTATTCTGTTTCATAGTATGCTACAGAGGTAATATTTACAAAAGATCTCAATAGACTATCTATACTTTGGCTTTTCTATTCAGAAATATAATTGATATCTGCTAACTCAGCCTCTAGCATACTTAGAGTATTTATTGAGTTTAGATCTTTTTTTACAAGTCTATTAGCTAAGTCATTGCTCATATTACCACTATAACCTTTAACCTTGTAGAGTTTTAGATTTAGATCTTTAGCTTTGCAACAACTTTTTATTTGACTTAGCAGGCTTCTATTTTTGACTTTAAAATAGTCTCTTAGTTTGTTGATATTGTTGTATTTTTCGATAGCTTCTATTGTAGCTTTGCTATCTGTAAATATATGAACTTAGGTTTTTATATGTGTTGTTAGTAGAGTAGTTCAAATTGTGCCTAATTCAGTATGAGTTGAGAAAGGCTAACTTTTTATACTATTATTAAAACTAATACTATTATCTAATCTATTCTTAGTTTTTGCTATCTATTCGATTACTATTTTGTTTTTTCCCTCCTCCTTTCTAATTATTACTCTATCTATATAAAACTTTACTATTTCTCTTCCTTTTAGTTTACTATTTAGATTTGTTAGATTTCTTTAATCTCAAAATCTCTTATACTTTCTTCTATAATTGCATTCTCGAGAGTTGCTGCTATAATTTCTACTCTAACTTCTTATTCTAATCTAGGAGTATCTACTATATCCTTCTCTTTTATATATACTGAAATAGATACTCTTAGTATAATACTTTTTTTTTCTTTAGTTATGTATACTATTTAGTACCATTCATTGAGTTTTATACTAATTTCATAAGTATTGTTATTAGAATTCCTTCTAATACATTTTTTGTATCTAATAAAGATTTTATATTCAAGTTCCTATTTTAGATCTTATTGCCAATATTCTGCTACTACAATTTTCTCAGATTTTCTTATGACTTTGCCTAGTTGTATTTCGTTATTCTTTTTGAAAAAGAACTATTCTTTTTTCTTTTTGTCTTGAAATATTCTTTTTGGTCTAATTTTTATTACTTTTTTGTTTATACTCTTAATTTTAAACATATTTTTTACCTCTTTGCCTTTACCTTCTTCAAGTACTTTTTGTTCGAAGTTTAGATATCAGCTTGGTATATTTCCTTCTTTTATAATAATCTTATATATTTGATTTGCTGTTAAGTTAGTATATACCTTTTTAAGCTATCAATTAATTGCTCTAGATTAAAAAGATTCATTTTATCTGTAGTAGCAAAAGACTATATATCCTTCTTATCTAGTAAACTGTAAATTTTTATTACTCTTTCATCTAAACTATCTGCATCTTCTATGAGTTTGTTGATTTGAAAATCTAATTTAGCAGACTCATGCAGTACTTTGAATGTTAGATTATATTTAGGTATATTTCTATTGAATTTGTATTTTCTATTTATTAGATACTTTAAACTTTTGCTTTGTAACTACTTTTTTATTAGTCTTAGTCTTGTAACTATACCTAGTAAATCTTTTTTGTTTAGACATATTGTTAGTTCTGTAAATTAGTATGCTAACTAATTTTGTCAAATAGATTTAAGTCCAAGAAAACCAATATGACTACAAATAGAGTTTGCTATAGTGCTAGCTAGTTCTAACTTGTTTTTAATTAAAATCTATATTGGTCTTTAGATTTTGTCACAAATTGCTTTTGTTAGAAAAGTTGTTTGAAGTTTATATTCTATACTTGGCAATAATACACTATTGTTTAGGTATATTAATTGACTAGCAGATGTCTGCTGACTTTATTTTGTATAATGTTTAGGTTATACTTTTAATTGTTTTTGCTTGTAATCTAAACTTCTAGATGTCTACATATGCTAAAATCTTTTTTTATAAGTACTTTGTTTCCTTTTTTATCTAGTTTAATTAAATATAGATCCTGATTTGTTTTTTTTTTTTTTATTAGTATTGA
>CAJVPM010000340.1:0-18599 GCA_910592325.1 Scutellospora calospora | reverse complement strand
GATTTCTACAGAATAAATGATATAGAAATTAATAGCAAGAAATCTGAGCTATTAGTTTTTAACTCAGATAAAAAAACCAAGGCTAATGAAGAGCATCACACAATTAGTATAGGCAAGAATAGAGATGCAATACATGCAAAAGGTGATTACAACCTATGTAGACATCTAGAAGTATGGATATCTAGTAAGAAAAGCTTAAATTGCAGCCTGAATGTTATAAAAAAGAAAATCAGCAAAATGTGCAAAGCAATCAGATAGAAAAAAGCTACAGCAAGCCAATTAACTTATATAAACAATTATATTCTGTTACCAAGTATAGAGTATAGATTGCAAACAAACTTTCTCTCAAAAGCTATCTGCAATCAATTACAAAGACCAATTTGGATCTTGATCAAAAACAAATTAGGCTTAGCAAGTACAGTAGCAAACTCAATCTGCAGCTATAACAGTTTCTTAGGTTTCAAATCAATTTGGCAAAACCAGCTAGTATAACAATTTACTGAGCTTATAATTTGGCTCAACAGACAGGATACGATAGGAGCAATTACTTGATTAAGACTAAAAGAGAGTCAACTACAAACCAAAAGCATTATAAGTCCTACTAGCAAAGAGTTTAAGTTCAACAAAACAGTACCAAAACACAATTTAATATATAAAATACTTTATAAAGTAGCTAAAATAGGTTTACAAATTAATAAATACTCTGAAAATACAGTAAATCTAGATAATACAACTAAAATAATTAGTTTACTAGAAAAAAAAGAAGCTCTCTCCTTCGCAACTACAAACAGAATGAATCTATTTACACTTGAACAATTAATTGATAGTACTGGAAAGTCACTTCTAACCTGACAACAAATTAAATATATACGAGCCTGCAACAGCAAAGGACATATACCAGACTAGTTCTCTAAATTTGAACAAAAAGTTTTAAAACAAAACAGCAATAGAGAAGTACTAGATATATACAAGTTACATAGCAAAAATGAGAAGCTAATTAGAGTCACAGCAAGAAGAATTTCTCAAGATAGAAGGAAAAAAGAATGATTATTAGTACTGAAAAATTATGAACTACATGTAGGCAAAACTATTAGAAAAACTGAAAAAAGTATAATTGCAGAGTATTGGAAAAAAACAACAATAGCAGGAGAGAAAACAGAAATCTTCTACAAGTGCAAATGATATAACCAAGAAAAATTCAACAATAGTATATATGAATTAACTATTAAAACAAGAGATTGGTACTAGGTTGTAGATGTTCATAGAGAAAAAAGAAAAATTATACTTAAAGCACCTATAGCAGTGTACTTAGAAAAAAAAGAATTAGTCTTTAACTTCAGACCACAACAAGAAATTAGAGTAGAAATTGTAGCTAACTCTCTTGAAAGTGCAATTATACACAAATCTATTAGAAATAACTCGATTAAACAGAATCTACTTGAACTAAGTGAAATGCTAAAAGATAAAGTGACAGTAGAATTCTATACAGATGGGGCAATAGTAGCTAATAGTAAGAGTAAAAACAAGATGAGAATAGGTTGAATTGTAAAAGTAGAAAATAGATTAGCTAGAGAAATTAGTTTTAGTAGTAGTATAGGAAACTGGCTCTCTTCCACATGTGCTGAACTAGGAGCAATCTAGACTGCTCTGCTAACAACTCTAGCCAGAGCATAAGTTCATATATTCACAGATAGCAAAGCAGCGATCAAAGCAATTAAAAAATTCAGAGATAATAGTAAACTCTACAAATAGTTCAAAGCAAAAAACCGAAGCCTACTAAGGCAAATACAAGAATGTTGCAAAGCTAAAAATCTTGACCTAAAGCTACACAAAGTTGAAGGACATAGTGGTAATGCAGGAAATGACTATGCAGATAACCTCGCTAAGAAGAGAATGTGTACGCAAGATATACTTAGATACCAGAAGTTGTATCTAGTGACATTGCTTTTATACTCAAATAGAAAGAGCAAATTATAGATAGCTTTTTAAGATCCTTTGTCAACCTAATCTCAATAGCTCACTATGAAACAGAGTAGTCTAAATTAAGCAAAATGATAGAAATCTTTAACATAAACCAGAAAGAATCTATGTACAAAGGTTTTATCTGGAATAATACTTGACAAGTACTCAAAAAATGATAAGGCAAGAACTGCATCAGTATGAAAAAAAGCAAAGCACTTTTTATTCCGTATCAAATGCATAAACAGTGCATTACCAACTAAGAACATATGCTTTTTAAGAAACCCAACATTATATAAAAATCAGAGATATATTGCTTGTATCAGAAAAGACGAGTTACTATATCATATTGCAGAATACGAAATGTATATTAAGATATAGAAAAACTTAGAAGAGAAAGCTTTGCAGTTAATAGGCTTATAAGCATTAACAGAACTAGATATTTCACTAGAAGATAGATCGTTCAGAAGTGCTATCTTTAGAAATGAGCTAAATACGCATATACAAAATAGAAAATTGCTTATAAGAGGACTTACAAGTGTTAAACAACAAAGAGAGGTTACAAAGTTAACTAACTCAAAAAAGAAAACAAACAATATACTTTTATTTTTCTTAGATCAATTTTGGACATACTTTTTTGAACGTCTATGGAAGTTTTGATGTGAAATTATGATCGAATAAGAAAAAAGAAATAATATCTTAGCAAGAGAAAAGAAGACAAAACAAAAAAGGAAAAAAGCAAATTTAGATAAAGAAAACTGCAGACTACCTAACGCAGAAAAGAAAACAAAAAAAGAAAAAGAATTTGCTATTCAAGAAGAAGTATATAAAAGAATTAACAAATGGATTGCTCATAGTTTGAAAGAAGAGTGGTCACATTTTAAAATAAAATAGGAGATCTTGATAAAGGCTGGTAGTAGCCTCCTAAGAATTAGAAGTAAGTAGATTATGAATATAATTTATTACTTTTATAAAGGAAATTGCTATTGCGGCAGATTGCACTCAGGTATCTGAAGGTAGCTGAGTGAGTCTAGAATTAGCATAAAGAAGAGTAATTTAGTATAGAATATTTATAGTTTTTTACTCTGTAGCTTATTTAAACTTTTCTTTAATAAATGATAGGCAAGATCACCTAAGTTTAAAAAAAATATATATATATAAATAGTTTTTATAAAAATTAACTAAGCTAGTACTACTTTTTTATAAAAACTTTTTTGTATATTTAGCAAATAAACTAAAAGTAATATTATATAAGATAACTAGCAAAAAGTAAAATCTTTATAAAAAATTTTAGTAAAATGTTTATAAAAAAAAGCTTTTTGTTAACAAAGTTAGTAAAAAAAGATTTAAGAAAAAAAATAACAAATTATTTTGTTTATATACTTTTTAATGGTTTAAAAAATCTCTATATACTACAAGTTTTTCTTACTAATTTTTTATTTCTATTAACAAAAATAGAGAATCTAGATTCTTTCTTATAAAAGATCAATAATATTTATCTTTTTTATTTTTAAAAATATTCTATAGATATATAATCTTATAAAGTAAATAAATGTAAAAGCTGAAGTCAAAAATTAGAGGTCTTGATTCAAAACTATAAACCTTACTAAAATCTACTTATACTTTTTTAATATAAATTCTAACCAAAATTATAATCTAACTATAAAAAAAAAAACTAAAAAAATGCATCTCAAAAAATTTCAAAAATTTAATAATCAAATATTAAAAATTTTTAGCTTCAGCTATCATAATAAATTATATATTTTTTTTTACTAATAGTTATAACCATAATCTTAGTATTACAAGTTTTAGAAAATAATAATAAAAAACTATTAAAATATAGAATTAAAAAATAATAAAAGTTTTAATTTATAGTATTATAGTACTATAGTATTAGAGTATTGTAGCTAATCAAAAAAAAAAGATTAGATATAATATGAAAATTAATACAATTATTATATTTTTTAAAAAATGTTTAATAACTCAAAATTTAGCATATAAAATTTCTTTTGGTATTTTAATTAAAAAGAATTTAACTTTAAATAATTAGTGATAATCATCACCAGTGTATAATTAGCCGATAACGATAAAACAATAAAAAGATTTCAGTTCATTAACTTTAGAATTAGGATGAGGTCTAGAATTTTAACAAGGTATTATATATATACAAATTTTAGCAAGAAATTTTTTTTGTTAGAATATCGAAAGTAGTTTCATAGGCAAATTCTTAAGATATTGTATTTTTTTAAAAATTTCTTTGTTTTTGTTATACAACATATTACATCTGATCTTGCAAATTTATTAGCTAATTACATACTGATAATGATCACTGCTGATTATAGTTATCAATATTCTTTAATTAAAAAAATTCTTTGTTAAATTTGGTATAAATCTTTTTTTACTATTACTCTAATTCTAATTTAACAAAGGCTTTAACCTTAAAGTAATAAATAAAATATTTTAGATTACACTAAATCTTATATTTACATATAGAGTAATACAATACTATAGCTCTATAATAATATTCTCTAAAATTTATATATAAATTTATATATAAATTTTAATTTTTTAAATTGCTAAAATTTTTTATAATAATAAGGTTTTAAAAAAATAGTTAATATATATATAAAGTTAATATAATTCTATAAAGTTATCAATCAAATTTTTTTAAAAACTTCTTATATAAAAAGTTATAATAATTTAAAAAAAAATTAAAACAATTTGTATAACTATTAAATATAGCCTAATTAAACTATACTAAATTTTTTTTTTAAAAAAAATAAAAAAAAATTAATTTAAACAATTTAAAAATTAAAATTTTTTAAGAATTTGTTATAATAGCATTATAGCTTAATCTAATAATACTTTATAAATAAAATTAATTAATCAAGAAATTAAATATATTGAACAATAGGTCTGGCGATCTTAGTGTAGTGGTTAGGTTGCTAGACTGCCATACAAGAGGTTTGGGGTTCAAATCCCACTGTCGACGAATTTGAATAATTACTCAAACCTTTGTATCCAACTTACGGTAAACCCTGTCTGTTTCTGGAGTTGTAACCCTGTAAATCATATTGCACCAATATTATTCGAATATTGGAAGTATGATGCAATGTTTGGAAAGATATAATGTTACACGAATAAATCTTAATAGGATCTACGAGCAGGAGACCTGCATGGTAGAAACCTCGAGTAGGTGAAGTAGTATGGCTTTCGACAGTCACACCGGCTAACGCTTGATCCAGAAAGACACAGTGCTCAAAGACTTTAATCAGGTTAGGTGCGCATAAGTCCGTATCGCAGTGGTAATCGTTATATGTTACGGTAATACCAACTTGGCTTGGCGGCTAACTAGATTGGGAGGATCTAGCTCGTAATAGACCTCAGTGAGATCTGTAAACGACACTGGTGGAGAGCTACGGTAGGAACTGAGGTTACACAAACATCTACAAGGGTCTTAGCTAGGTGAATCCATAAAATGAGCATGGACTGCTCTAGTAGGTATGCTTCTGAGGTTAACTAGAGCTCTGCGGCTCACAATACGTTAGGCATACGCATCCCAAGAGGACCTAAGCTGTGCGGTAAATGGATCCACAGGTGAACTAGCTGGCTTAAGCGGTTGGTCATAGTAGTGACGTTGGTTTGGGATGGAAGGAAAGGTTAATGATCAGAGTGTTTAAATAGGTAACTCATAGGCGGGTTGCAGGTATGGCAGCATGTGTAGAACCAACAGATGGTCGATCGTCTGTATGGCGGACTATTTAAATTAGACAATAACTAAAGTTGTATGTGTAGCTTGTTGTACACTCATCATATAACTGTAAAACCCTAGGAGTCTACTCATGTGGTAGCTCCGTAATAACAAATTAATAAAATCTAATCGGCAAAGAAAACCACCTTAATAATAAAAAAAAAAAAATATGTTGAACAATTAATCAATTTAGAATTTAGAACTAATTGTTAAATAATTATTTACTTTATAAGCTTTAAAATTTTTTTTTAACCAATTAAATAATTATATAATTATATAATTAATAAATTTATGAATATTGATATTAAACAACTACTAATCATATGAGCGGTTGGAGTGCTGTGATTATTGAAATAAGTGATAATAAAGTGATACTCATAAACAGCTTAGCTCAAATGATCTGAAATTAATCAGATTCAGGTTGTTCTAGCTAACTTGTTCGTATCATTACTCATAAATATGATACAAAAACTCAAGCAATTTTACGATCATAGATCAAATCATCAATTGTAATTAATCTCATCGTTCAATCTAAATAATCACAGAAATTGGGAAATTTCCGCTTATTTAAATTGAATGAGAGATTATTGCGGTTTGCAAAATTATGTAAATTTTGCAGATCATCAAAAAAAAAAAAAAAAGATTTTTAGGCAATTTCTAAGTGATTTCTGATATCTTAATACCTAGCGCTAGATATCGGAGTTGTTTTTTTTTTTTTTGATCTGCATAATTTTGCAAACCGTAGATTACTGAGATTAAAAGTGATGATTTGATCAGTGATCGTAAAATTGCTTATGAATCACTTATTAATCACTTGCTAGTTGCTTATGAGTTTTATATCCCATTTATGAGTAGTGCTCCGAACAGATTAGCTAGAATACCCCAAAACTAACCTGAATTTCGGATCATTTGAGCTAAGCTGTTTACGAGTATCTCATCCAATTTCAATAATTACAGCATTCCCAACTAAAAATTTCCTTCCATATGGGATCGGAAAACGTTAAAGCTGGCCAGCATTATGCTATAATATTTAACAATGCTTATAACAACATTATCAGGCGGCTATAAATTAGAATTCCGATGTCTTCCGATAAAATCTTATGACCACTGGTAGGCTCAACCAAGTTATACGTATAATATTTTAGATTAAATGCTTTAGAGTTCTTAAAATTCTCGAATTCTTCCACAATTAATTAATACTGATTAGAATAATTTAACCGGTATATAAAGGATATTTACTAAGAATTTTTTACTTTTTTAAAAAAACTATTTAGCATTTATAATTATTTTTAACATATTGTGTACATATTCTATATAATGATTAGACCTAACATATCAATTTTATTAAACATACACTGAAGAATTGTTAAATCACTATTAGGTTTTTTAGTTTTAATAATTTATAGCATTGATTTAACAAATTGAATTAGTTTTTGTTTTTTTTGAAACTATTAACCGAATGTGGAACATATATTTTGTTATTATTCAAAATGAAGTAGAAATCCAGATTCCCAAACCTATTATGAAGTAAATATTATAATTCAAAAGAAGAAGGTTTGGACCACAACCCTAGTAGTGATGTATGGAGCTAGTTTTACATATATTGAGATACCCAACGGAAACCTATAATAGTTGAAAAAAATCAATACTTAATTCTATATAATTTTATATATACAAAAAAATTAAGTAAAATTCGACTTACCATCGCCATATCCTTGCCTCATAACGACAGAACACATAAAAACTTCGATGGGACGAATATCTTTTGACAAAACCCTACCCTAATTACAAAAGATTAAATGATATGGTTATGATTAAGGAAAGTTATTATAAACTTAAAATTACTTAACATTAACAAACCTTGCCGGTTGTTTGATACAGTCCAAGCGCATGTCTCAATTCATCTTCAGATACAGCACCTGGAGCATCAATTTTATTTCCCAAGATTAGAAAAGGTACTTTTGAAAGTTCTTCAATTGAGAGAAGTGACTGTAGATTTAATAGGGACAAATTTAATATTAATAATTTTGAGTTGGAGTAAAACGAATAAACCAAAAAAAAACACATATATATATATTTTTACATCTAATTCCAATTTGGACTCTGCAAATCGTTCACGATCTTGAGCGTCAACCATAAAAACAATACCAGAAACTTCTGGGAAATAATCTTTCCAGAGACGTCGAGCTAAGCAGTAACAACATATATATATATATATATTATTTAGCTAAGTCAAACAATAATTATAGCATAAACTAAATATGATCCATTTTTTAATTCCACAAAAATGCTATCCTTATTCGCACCAAACTATAAAAAAAAAAAAAAAAAAAAAAAAAAAAACCTTGATGATGTCCACCAAGATCATAAGTTGTGAAACGAACATTTCCTATAGATAATTCCTCCGAAGCTGATTTGTTAGGATTTAGAATTACGTTAACTAAGAAAACTGGATAAAAATATCAACAATGAATGGATCTCCACCTAAACGATTTGCTTACTAGGATGTAATGTCGGTTGCAATGTCGCAAGACGATCATTCTTTAGCATGTGCAGCAAAGTTGTCTTGCCTGCGTTGTCTAACCCCAAAAATAAAATCTTGGCGTTTTTGTTAACGAGACCTGTAATAAATAGATCGTTCATTCAAACAGGAGTTATAATTTTTTCCTAAAAATTATGTTCGCTCTAACTTAATCCTTACCCAACGATGCTAACACATCAAAAAACCAGTTGATGATGAACATTTGTAGATATACAAGAAGGTTTTAGAGTATACTGAAGTAATAAAGTCGTTATGACCTGAACAAACAAATTCTGCTTGTACTATATTACAATGGTTAAGCGAAAGGAGTTTTATCTGTTATTAAGACACTTGTCGGTTAGTTACGGGTTTATCAGTATTGATTTACAATATTTATTAACCAGATCATGATTAGCATGTGAAGTACCATAAAAAACAATTTTATTTATTTTATTTATTTTTTTTATGGAAATTTTATGCAGACATAGGCGAGTAAAATTTTTATTTAAAGACAATTACGATGATGTAAAGATGACAATTATTAACCTAATTCAAATAACATTTATTGAAATTACATTTATTCATTTATTCAGATTATTATAGCGTTGTCCGTAATTATATTAAATAATGAACAATATCCAATAACTGATAAAGATAGCAAATTTATTTTTTTACATTTTCAGTCTTTTTCCCTTCATAACGAGAAGAATTGTAATTGATTCAAATTGAGATTATAGTCATACTTGTTAATCAGGACAAGTGACTCGACTATGGGAATTTGAAATGTGATAATAAAAAGTGATCTCAAGTGAAGGCGTGATGAAAATTTATTTTATTTTATTTCTTCAGTAACCACAAAAATAAAAATTTTTATCACAAATTGTATTGATACTGTGAATTAAATTTTATCATCACGTTTTGAACTTCTCATGGTCGCACTGGATGAATTCTAATTTTTTGTCTGGATACTGAGTTTCAGTAGTGCTGTCTGCACATTTGTCCATTAGGAAATTCGATGACCTCTTCCTGTTCGAAAAAATTGTGTAAGTCGTTCTTTGAATATAAAATATGTGTTTTTTTTTGGCCGGAGATTATCTAAATATAGAAATTATGAGACTCTGATAGAAAAAATTTATTTAGATTATAACTCATACTTCCTTAATATTCCCGCATACTAATGTACAACAACCTGAGCTTTGATTATGGACAAGGTGAGCATATACGTATAATTACTATATTATGAGAACCTATAATTCCTTCCTTTGTTACACTAAAAAAAACAAACTTGTATAATATTCCTTATAACTAAGATCATTCTTCTACGCTCATAACTCATCTGAACACATTCCGAAATTCAGCTAGACTTTATTTTGCATTTTTATCAAATCTGTGCATTCTATTTCTTGAATATCATAACCAATATTGTCAGCTGCCACCTCTGGATTGAAATTTATAATTCCTATTAACTGAAGAATGGCTGAATGTGAATTTAATGATGATATAATTGCTTATTACCTTCTCGTAATTTTTTTTTCATTTGAATAAATTATTTTTTTTCATATCAAACAGTATCTTTTGAAGGGTTGCTACAAAAACTTGGAATGTATTAGATATAAATGAAAGAATTTGTGACATACTTTAATTTTCAGTTACTTTTTGTCTCTATAACTTTTTGTTGCAGTTACTTCCCATATACGTTTATCTGCCCTAATCTCTAATTCTATTTTGCTAAGCCTCAAAATCTTGTACTTTCAAACCTTTCATGAATAGGGTCAACAAGTGCCTGCGCGAAGACTAAATCCATATAGCCTATCTTTCGGTCATGAATAATCTTAAGCTCTCCAATTAATCTGAAAGTCCCAAATTAATGTTTACAAAAGGATAATATATAGGATGTTTTTAACAATCGCTTAAAATTTCAAATTTTAAGACTAAGTAATTTCATATATATTTTCCAATATATATAAATATATTTAGAATTCGAATTATGATCGCATAACTAGTGTTTGTAGTCAATTTGGCTTTAGTCGATAAAATCGACTTAACATTCAATAAATTTTAAGTGTTTCCATAAGATATCAAATTTTCAAAAATTTATTTTAAGTTATTAAAAATATACATTCTATTAATGTTAAATAATTTAATTTTTATTTCATATTCGAATTTCTTATAAACTATACGGTAGTGTTATCGATTAGTTGATTAGTTGACAACTAATACGTAGATAGATACCAACTCAATTAATCGATTGATTGACTAATCGATTAGTTGCAACTAATCGATTAAAGAATTAATTACCAATCGATTGAAAAATTGGTTGATTATTTAATTAATTAGTTGCAACTAATCCTGTAATCGATTAATTGATTAATCAATTAGTTATTAGTTGATTAATCGACTAGTTGTCAACTGAGAAAATAATTAACCAACTAATCGATTGAAAATTTTTTGTCGATTTGTAACACTAACTATACGTAGATTTTACATATAGGTCATTGGAGAAGTTTTCAAAATTTCACCAATATGCTATCCAATTTCTACTACGAAATATGACGAGATAAAAATCCAAAAACAATACGTTTTTCGCCTTCTTATTCGGGTGATGTATACCTAAAGAGAGAAAATATACATATATAAAGTGATACATAGATACAAATATCAAAAAAATGAATTTAATCCTATGACCTCATAGTGAGTCGGAAGACAAGGACTTTACTAGAATAATAAGTCAGTAAACCTTTGGACAAGATAGTTTTCCGTCACCTTCGTACGGGCTAGAGCTTGCAAGAGGATTTTACTACCTATTACTACTCCGTCTTCGGTCACATATTTATATTAATATACATGCATCACTCTTGTTATTTACAGCAACAACTACTACATGTATATTAATCAAGAAATATATACTGTTATACGCTAACAAGACATCACTCTTGTTATTCACAGCATACTACGTACATAATATATTGTCGTTATTCAAAAAATAAAAAAAAATGAAACAAGAAAAATTGCATATTCAGAAATTTTATTTTTTTTTGAAAAAATATTAAGTATCTTAATTGTCTTTTCTTAACTTGCTCACGTGAATTTCCAATAATTTTATCGGTGTTATCAGAATCGCTTTAAACAGGGCCGATAATTTTCTGCGTTGCACAGAAATCATGGAATTAAGGTATAGCGATAGATAGAATTGCCACAGAAAACGTGAAATACCGAATACGTAATTTAATTTTTTTTTTTAAAAAAAATTTTTTTAGAACTTTTA
The DNA here is from genome assembly GCA_910592325.1 of Scutellospora calospora. NCBI lineage: Eukaryota > Fungi > Glomeromycota > Glomeromycetes > Diversisporales > Gigasporaceae > Scutellospora > Scutellospora calospora. The sequence continues at coordinate 7,103 of CAJVPM010000340.1, read as the reverse complement.
TATTAAAAGATTGCATGAGACCATAAAAATACTACGCAGATTTATCAATTTGATTCGTAGAATTTGCATTTTAGCACGGACGGAATCGACTAATTATCACCGTAGAAAATCATCGGCCCTGTCTAGGGATGTTAAGTGGTCCACAGGGGGCCTAGTTCGGACCGGTCTGAACTGGGGACTAGAGGGACTAGTTCGGGACCGGTTCTGAACTAGCGCGCTAGTCACATGATATTATTAATAAGAAGTGTTTTTTTTTGATACATCGAATAAAAAAAAATAAATTTGAATCAATAACAAAACTTTTTAAATACCATAATTTAAAACTAGCTGGGCGATTGATAACTTTATACTATACTCCGATTGGTTAACTCTAAATCACGCATATTTTATATACAATAGGACCGGACCGGACGGACTTTTTAACATCCCTAGCTACGTATGTCTTTAAAATATAATCTTAGTTTAGACAAGTATTAAAACCTTAATAATAAAAAAGGCTAATGATCGCTGTTATGCTCTTTTAATTTGATTGGCCAATTTACGTGAAATATTAAGTAGTAGTTACACCAGAGCTCAATTTAAACTAAACTTGCTATACTGAAATCGAAAAATTCAATTCCGAAATGGAAGCTGATAGCGACGACGAGATATACTCTAGAGACTCTCAACAAAGTTCAGATGCTGAAGGAAGAGATCCTAGTCCCTTTTCGGACGGTACTATTCAAAGAGACTTTCTCCTTTTATTTCATAACTTACCTATATGACTGTGTATATTTTTTAGAGGAATATGGTATCGATGAAACTTTACAACCATTTGGTAGTAATGCTCCTCCGTCCATTATGCCAAATCGAAAACTTCAACCATTTGCAGACGATTGTAAAACCTATGACATAATTCCATTAGTAAGTTTATATTATTAATCTTAAACTGGCGAATTTTTATTTATTTCTATTTGTTTAAAACACTTATTACACGCAGGTCGCGGCCATTCAAGCTTGTCACATACATTCACTTGACGTAACAAAAAATATGCGTTGGGTTTTTACTGGTGGAGAGGATGGATTTATAAGAAAATACGATTTTTTTTCTTCAATGAGAGGTAAAACTTTGTTAACACAAAATCAAAAACATACACAAGTTGAATCAGTTCAAAAGGTGCGGTAGGTAAAACAAAAAAAACGAGATCGTCTACAAAAAGAGTTACTAGCTTATATCCAAAAATCTCAAATTGTAATATTCGCTGAAAATTTTTTATAATTTATACATAGGCTGGTGTAATATTATCATATTGGGAGAATGAAGAAATACCGATATCTTTACCAGTTGTAGTCAAACCTGGTATGTCATAAACATATGTATTGATAGTAATACACGTTTATTGTATTAAAAAATCATCATTTGTAGAAAATCCTGATGGGATAACAGAAGAAGGAGTCGAATCAAATGTACAGGAACCTCCAATGCCAGAGTTAAAAATGTCATCTGTCTATAGTTTAGCAGTACAATCAGAGGCTGTTTGGTTATTGAGTGGTTTAGAGGTACGCATTAGAATAGTCAAATTAGGATTATATATTCGAAATTCCGATAACTCATAAACCCAACAAATAAGAACCCGAATACAAAATTCAACCATTTTGAAATAATATAATTCAATTTATTTTAATAAAACTGGTGATTTTACTATTGGGAACTTGTTAGCTGGCTTATGGGTTGTTAGAATTTCATAAATTTCATAGCAGAACCTTATTGATTACTTTGAAGGCAATGTCGTTAGTTGTAACTTTTATGTTACAAATAAGCATTTTGAATGTGACGACATATAAAACTCAAATTAAAGTTTAATTCAACCTGTTATTTTAGAGCGGCGCTATCAATTTGTTTACCGTTAGACACGAAGAAGGAAGGTGTCACCATGTCATGCGACAGCATAAATCACCTGTATCGGTTTTGAAGATAACTAGTGATGAGACAAGCTTTGTGAGTGGCTCATGGGACAAATCAATATTGGTAAGTCTTTTTATATTATTTATTTTTTTGACGAACACGCTTATACAAATTATGACAATTATAGCATTGGGATCTACACACCGGCCTAGTTGCGCGAGAGTATTCTGGTCATAATTCCCAAATTAGTTCAATAGCATTTCGACCGATTACACATTCATCACCATCATCTCAAGCATCAATACAAAGTTCTCCTACATCACTTGAAACAGTGTTTGAAGAATCAGATAATACAATAAATCATTCTAGAGATATATTACTTACTACGAGCATTGACGGTAATTGCTTTATATGGGACAGAAGGCTGGCAAATTTTATACCGAGAAAGTTGCCAGTTCCGGAAAAAACGCCACCATGGTGTTTATCAGTATGCTTATGTATTTCAATTTCATATAAAGGTTTTGCCTCTTTTTAATTAGTATATTAATCGAAAAAAAAACTTTTTTGAAATCATAGGCTTGTTGGAGTGCTGATGGTAATAAGATTTACTGTGGGCGACGTAATGGAACCGGTGAGCTTTTTTATTTATATATATATATATATTATTTTTTTACATTAAGTAAAGGTCTTAATATTATATGGTGAAAATTTCATGGTTAGTGGATGAATGGGATTTTGCTTCAGGGAAATTTGTTCGTTCATTTAAAATGCCAAGTAATTCAGGACCGGTGTCTTGTGTAGCTAGCATGCCTAATGGTAAACATATTGTATGGTATGTGTTTCTTATTTTTATATTAATAAAAAGATATATATTATTATCGTAATAACATATTCATAAATTTAATAGTGCATCGACAGATAATATAAGATTATGGAATGTTGACGAATCTGAGACTGCAAGATCAATTGTTCCATTTCTTATCGTTCCAGGTCATCATGGTGGAACTATATCACAAATCTGTATCCTCTTTAAAGTATATACTTGTAAACTAATAGTTATGAGCCACTTCGTACCTCATAACTAAGCAGATTGTGAACCGATTGGTCGATTTTATAATAATAATCATAAAATTAGACCAATCAGATCACATGCGCAAATAACTGTGAGGCACCATAGTGCTTTACTAATTTATCCCACACTTCACTATAGGAGTACAAAAAATTAGATTAATAATCTAACTGCTCTGACAAGTGAACATTTAGTACAGCCAATAGAAGTGGTGGATAAATTAGTAATCCCTTATAGCGTTAGTATTGCAAACACTATGATTCCAAAGTTATGGCCGCACTTTAAATTGTATTTCCGACATTTATATTTATTGGAATTTGCATTCCACCTTTGTTCGGCATTTGAAAGTTAAAAATTTTATGCTCTGAATTATTATCAATGTGTGAACTCGAGTGTATAAAATTTATAAAATATCAAATGTTGGATTATATAGTTGGTAAATCCGATAAATATAAAATGCTAGATAATTTTATTTATTAGATCCATAATTCAATTTATTTTTAGTGATAGATCCAAATTGTCGATATATGATTACAACTTCCGGAAATAGGGGATGGGAAGGATCAAGTACTGAAACCGCATTATTTTACGAAATTATTCCGATTGTTTGAATTAACGAGTTACTTTTTTTGATTCATAAATTAATGTTTTATTATATGCAAATGATGTTTTGTTCTGATTATAACTCTTCATAAATTCATTTTTTTTTCAATGTACTGCTGTACAGAGAGTCCTTAATAATTTAGAATGAAATATCACAAGTCTTTAAATATGTTTTTATGTCCACTATTGTTTATGCTGTATATAAAAAGTCTATATTGTATACTGTATAATATATTTCTAATATAGTAGAGTCGTATAAAAAGGGATTTATATTGGATCCATTTTTATTTAATTAAGACGATAAAATACGAATTGGAATTTTAAATTACTGTAATAAGAATAGATCAGATTCAGCCAGTAAAAACCTGGTTAAATTCGATGTTTAAGACATTTATCGAAATATTTTAATTCAAAGCTTTAAAAAAATTAATTAGTGATATGGGCCGATGAAAAAATCACGGGCCCTAAAAAGCTTGGGCGGCCGGCCGGCCCAGGCTGACCCTTTATTGATGTTATTTTTTCATCTAATATGTGTTTATACTCGATGTCAATTGTGCAATAAGGTAGCTGAGCAAAACCAGGAAAGCTAGATGTATGATTTAAAGTAAATGCAAAGCAATAAGTTATTTATAGAATTAGGCCGTGCCCCCCCCAAAAAAAACGAACACATATCGATATGTATACTGAGACAATCAATTTTTAGAATTTATATGATCTGATAGCGTAGGCATCATGAATTATGTTTTGTACACCTATGTAATTTCGGCCAGCATTAAGGCAAAATTTATGATAAAGGCATATCTGAAAAGTTACGATGTAGACTATGAACGAACATAAAACACGAGCATGGGATGGGTAATCCGAAAGATTCCGAAGGAGTTGCTAGCTAACTTTATCAAGAATATTATTTGCTAATTTTAATTTCAACGATTAATTATTTTTTTTTTGTTATTAAGGCCACTTCCTTGGCCAATTAGATTTTTATTAGTTTGTTATTACGGAACTATCACATGAATAGTTTCCTAAGGTTTTACAGTTACATGATGAGTGTACAACAAGCCACACATACAACTTTAGTCATTGTCTAATTTAAGTAGTCCGCCATACAGATGATCGACCATCTGTTGGTTCTACACTATGCTGCCATACCTGCAACCTGCCTGTAAGTTACCTATTTAAACACTCTGATCATTAACCCTTCTCTCCATCCCAAACTAACGTCACCACTATGACCAACCGCTGACGTCAGCTGGTTCACCCGCAGATCCATTTCTCTGCACAGCTTAGGTCCTCTCAGGATGCGTATGCCCAACGTATTGTGAGTCGCAGAGCTCTGGTTAACCTCAGAAGTAATTCCTACCAAAGTGGTCATGTGCCCATTTCACAGATTCACCTAGATTAAACTCTTGTCGATGTTCGTACGAACCCAGTTCCTGCTATGGCCGTCTACCAGATATAGTCCTCTAAGTTCCAGCTGGATGTTTCACAGAGTAGATCTTCCCAATCTAGTTAGCTGCCAAGCCAAGTTGGTGTTGCCACTAATGCAAGGCACCAGGCTGCATTACACAGCGAACTTACTCGCACCTATCGATCTCACATCCTTCGTACTCAGGTTTTTCATTAGATCAGGCATTAACTAGCTTGACTGTCAAAATTCGTACTACTTCACCAAACTCGGGATTTCTACCATGCAGGTTCTCTGCCTGTAGATCTTATCAAGATTTATTCACATAATATAACTCGAGCATTGTGTCATACTTCCAATATCCAATTGACATTGGTGCAACGTGATTTACAGGGTTGTAACCCCTAGAAACGAGCAGAGTTTACTGTAAGTTAGGTATAAAGGTCTGGGTAATTATTTAAATTCGTCAACAGTGGGATTTGAACCCCAGACCTCTTGTATGGCGGTCTGGCAACCTAACTACTACACTAAGATCGCCAGACCTACAATTAATTATTTTTCTTATTGTAAATATTATAGCCTTATATAAAACATTATTCATGCATGCATTGCAGAATATCACTTGCTTGAACCGCCTATCTGTTGGTTTTACACTATGCTGCTATATCTGCAACTCACCTATGAATTACCTATTTAAATACTCTGATCATTAACTTTTTCTTTTTTTTTTTTTTTTATTATTAAGACCACTTCCTTAGCTGATTAGATTTTTATTAGTTTGTTATTTCAGAACTATCATATGAACAGTTCCTAAGGTTTTATAGTTACATGATGAGTGTACAACAAGCCACATATATAACTTTAGTTATTGTCTAATTTAAGTAGTCCGCTATACAGATGATCAACTATCCATTGGTTCTATACTATGCTGTTATACCTGCAACCTGTCTGTGAGTTACCTATTTAAACACTCTGATCATTAACCCTTCCTCCTATTCCAAACTAACGTCACCACTATGACCAACTGCTTACGCCAGCTGGTTCACCTGCAGATCAATTTCTTTGCACAGCTTAGGTCATCTCAAGATGTATATACCCAATATATTGTGAGCCGCAGAGCTTCAGTTAACCTCAGAAATATTTCCTACCAGAGTGGTCATGTACCTATTTCACAGATTCACCTGGATTAGACCCTTGTCGATGTTCATACAAACCTAGTTCCTGTTGTAGCTGTCCACTAGATATAGTCTTCCAAGTTCCAGCCAGATATTTTACGAGGTAGATCCTCCTAATCTAGTTAGCTGCCAAGCCAAGTTGGTGTTGCCGCTAATACAAGGCACCAGGCTGCATTATACAGTGGACTTATTCGCACCTATCGATCTCACATCCTTCATACTCAGGTTTTTCACTGGATCAGGTATTAATTGGCTTGACCGTTGAAATCCATACTACTTCACCAAACTCAAGATTTCTACTATGCAGGTCCTCTGCTTGTAGATCCTATCAAGATTTATTCGTATAATATAACTTGAGCATTGCATTATACTTTCAATGTTCGATTGACATTGGTGCAATGTGATTTATAGAGTTGTAACCCCTAGAAACGAGCAGAGTTTATCATAAGTTGAGTACAATAGTCTGAGTAATTATTCAAATTCATCGACAGTGAGATTTGAACCCCAGACCTTTTGCATAGCGGTCTGGCAACATAACCACTACACTAAGATCACCAGATCTGATAATTAACTTTTTCTTTTATTCTAAACTAATATTATCAGTATATTTAATTATTTAAGCTAGCTAACTTGTTTGTAAATCTATTTATTGTATGACTTAGATCTTCTTGAAATACATATTGTTTAATATATTATAAGCATATAGAGTTTTAGTTAATTTCAAAAGCATATTTACTAGAGTAGTCTATATTTATTTTATGAATTTACTTAGCTTAGACCTTTGTATTTTTTTTTTTTTTTTTTTTAATTAAAGGCGGCTTACTATACCGAGCAGATTTTATTAGTTTAATATATGAGGTTGTCTGTTGACAATCCTCTATAGTTTGTAATTACATGAAGAGTGTACAAATCTGCCACATATACAACTTTAGTTATTGTCTAATTTAAGTAGTCTGCCATACAGGT
>CAJVPM010000339.1:0-18660 GCA_910592325.1 Scutellospora calospora | reverse complement strand
TAATTACAAACTAATGAATACAGAAAAGTGGGAAGAATTTACAAACAAAGTCAGCACTAATCTAATACAAAACAAAGTGCCTTTAGACCCAGATACTACTGACTCCCTTGAAACAAACTGGCACAAAATCCAAATTAGTTTAATCAATGTAGCTCTTGAACATATACCTAACAAAAAACAAAATATACAAAACTTCCATAATACTTATTCACCTAAAGCTACTTCTTTACATAATAATCTTAAACTATTAGGTCAAATTATCCACCAAGTAAAATCTTCTCTCAACAACAACTTAACTATCCCACCAAATATATCATAACAAATTGATGAAATTAATCAACAACAAGATCTACAGATCAAATATCCTCCTACTAATCCAAACATAATACCAATATAGATTAATAATACCCAAAAAGAATAGAAAACACTTCACAAAGCACATGACCTTGAAAACTATACTCATATCCAACAACAAATTACTACAGCTACTGAAAAAAGATGCCAAGCTCTTCAAAATCAACCAACAAAAATGATAAACAGTATACTGGACTTGCATACTAACTATATTAGCTTCGATAATATTAAAACTAAGAATAATTTGATTACAGACCCAAAATTAATCAAAAATCATATCGAAAATCACTTTGACAACTAGACAAACTACCATCTTATAGATGAACAAATCTTTAACAACACATGAAAAGAGTGTTATAAAACTAATACATCTATTAACTCCCAACACTACAGAGAAACTCTCAAAACAATTATACCAGAAGAAATTCTATCTACTCTATAGCAACTACTAAACAATAAAGCCTGCAGCCCATCCGGTATAAGCTATGAAATGCTAAAACATGCTGGCAACAAATTCCTCCAAGCTACTACAATTCTACTAAACAGGTGTTTAGAACTACAACAGATTCCAAAACAATGGAAAGAGGGCATCATCTTCCCTATTTCAAAAAAACCAACCTTCAATAGAAACTTAAACAATACTCACCCTATCAGCCTTATAGAACATATCAAAAAATTATATACAAAAATCCTAACAAACCACCTTAACCTAACACTAACTTCAAAACAAATCCTTTCTCCATTTAATTACATAGCATTACCAGGTAACAGCACATCCATACCAATCCATATTCTTAATAACATCATCGAAGATTCACAATGCAATTCAAAAGAACTCTGGTTACTATCACAAGATATGAGTAAAGCATATGACTCTGTTAATGTAGATTTACTCAAAAAAGCATTTCAACGACTCCAATTCCTGACTCAACTAATAAATATATTAATGAACCTGCTTTCAGACAGATCTAACAAAGTAATAACCAACTTTGGCCTAACAGAATCCTATTTGGTCAGAAATGGCATCGACCAGAGAGAAACTATAACTCCACTATTATAAAAAATCTACTACGACCCTCTTATATACCAAATAGCCCAACTACACAAAAGCTATACTATGCAAACCTCCTGGTTAGAAAATCTCAAATTCAAAAAAACTCAATATATACAAACATCTACTTCTGTACTAGCCTACATGGATGATACAATCTGGATAGCCTCTTCCAAAAATAAACTTGAGCAAATCATAAATATAGCTTCGTCCTTTTTCCAAATGGCAAACATAAAAGTCAACCCTTCTAAATCTATATTACTAACAAATTCACCTAAGGCTACACCTATTAACTTTATTAACCAAACAATCATACCTCATACAAAAAATACACCATTTAAATTTTTAGGCTGTTGGTTCTTACTAAACCATAGCCAAAAACAACAAATAGATCTAATTACAGATGAATCTAACAACCTAATCAATATACTCAAAAACAAACATATAACTGATAAACAAGCTGCATATATTATTAACACAGTTATAATTCCAACTTTAGAATACCGTATTCACAACCTGGTTCTTTCTCGAAAAAAATGTGACCAAATACTATCTAGCTATCTAACAGTAGCTAAACATAAAGCAAACCTACCACGCAGCACTTCTAACAGCATAATGTTCAACCACAATATATACAGTATCAAAAATATTTGGGATATCCAACTCCAACACCACACCTCCAAATTTCTAAACAGAATTAATAACTCTGATCTCCTTGGAACATCTACAAAAATACGTATCCAACAACTATAAAATAACTTATAGTCAACTACTGACATACTACAACACTCTAATCTAATAATTGATAGACCTAATAAACATACTACTAACTTTAAAATAATCCAACTATATAACCACCTTGATATTCAAATCATACACAATACTCACACAACCTGGCCAAACACTATCTCTCATAACACTTATCCCATTGAATCTTTACTCAATAAACATGAACTCTATGCAGCTTTCAAAAAACAACTCTGCACTAAAAGAATACTCTATTTAGACCAGCTTACAACTATAGACAACAAATTCCTTCTTAAATGGGAATACATTTCACCACATATAGGATTTCTACCAATAGGCAGAAAACCTAAATGGTTTAAGTTTATTGAAAGCACTATAATTGATCCAATCTCTAGATCTATCAATGAACTAACTACTCTAAACTCAAATAACTATTTTAGCTACACTATAGCACATTTTAACAAAAAATATAAACCATGGTTAATCACTAATACAGAGAATTCTATCATAATAGGCAAAGCAAGACAATTTCTCAAAGACTCAAACATAATTTCAATAACATACTGGTAATACAATATTGACTACTCTACTACTACATACTATCCACAAACCTTAATAGAATGCAGGCTATGTGCAGGATGCAACCTCAACTCTAACCGAATTCAAAACCACTGTACTTTTAATATATCTGCAACTCTATCTACTAAATTCTGGGCAGAAAACTTATAGGCAGCACTCCAACAACAATAAAACTAAATGCTAACTACTTAGACCTTGTCTATGCAATTGCTAATAGAAATCCAACATATATCCTACCACTACCCTCTATACTAATAATTGACTCTCCAATATTTGAGATATTCCAAAACAATACTATCTCTCAGGAACTAAATCAAATTGCTATCTCAAACTCAGACTACACAGAAATTACATTCTATACAGATGGCTCAGTACACAACTTAATGACCAACTAATGCTCTATAGGTATTAGCTAGATACAAACAAACAACAACTCAATTATATATTCCTTTGCAGCACAAATAAATTACTGGCCAACCTTATACAAAGCAAAACTCCTAGCTATACTATCAGCAATTAGTATAGCATCACGTAACTGCAAAATTAACATATTTACTGACTCTCAATCAGTTATCAGCAAATATCAAAAGCTAATCCAAAAACCTTCCAACCCATCACATATCCTCTCCTTCAACAACTGGCCTATCTGGCATACACTACTAAACCTTATTAAATTATTTAACTTACTCTCAACCTTAATAAAGTCTAAGCACATAGAAACGATACTTTTAATAACAAAGCTGACTCACTAGCACAAAATTACAAACATCTCCAATATCTCATACTCAACTACTCTAACATCTACAATCCATACCATTACATCAAATGGCAAAACTTCTTAGTAGAACAACCAACACGTAGATTTGTTAAAAATATATGCAATGCACATATTATTGCAACATGGTCATCACTAAATAGAAACCAATTCTGGAATCCAGTTGCTGACCAGATCGACTCGAACTCAACATGGCTATACATCAACAATAACAACAAAAGATCATATAATTTTACTAACTTTACATTAAGCAAATCTAAAATATTTAGAGTTAAACTCTTCCATAATGAACTTCCTACTCCAACCTATCTTCATACCTTTTATCCTAACACTATAGCTAACAAATACTTTATTTGTAATGAAGCAGACTATGAACTACACTGGATATCATACTTCAACACAACTCTTCTCCTCCAAATTATTCAACAATCAACCACATAGCTACTAAACTCATCTAACTTAGAAATTTCAAAACACGAACTTAACACTCTTAACAACCTTATAACAAACCACCACTCACTACAATTACCCTCTCAACCCTACAATTCTATCTCTTTACTCTCTACTCTCAAAGGACTGATACCATACTCATTAATTGATACTATCAAACCCTTTGTTAATACTTCACAAATAGTATCACAAATCACAATTAAACTACTCCTTAAACTCAACTCACAAATACATGAACTAATCTAGAAACCATACTGCACCCAATTTGCTCAATGGAAAAAAGCAAACAACATTCAAATTCTACATCTCCAAACTCCTAAATCTAGAAAAAATAGAACAACAAACCTACAAACATACCAACTCATACCTACATACAGCTGTATTTGTGGGCTTGCTGACCAACTACATCATAATAACTAGTGTCCGCCACAGGGTCTAGCAATTAGGAAGGTAGCTGGATAGGAAGCTTACTGGGTAAAATATGGCTATTCAACTAATTCAATTCTATCCAACTTAATCTAGGTGAGTTTTGACCATTCTAGTAGGTTTAGATCACAGATTACTGTAGTTGCAGCTAGTTTTAATATAGTTAATATTATAGTCATCTGAGTTTTAATTCTTGCATGTAATATATAACCAAGTAGTTCACTGTTAACTCTTAACTATATAATTATTAATAAAGATAAAAACAAGACCTCACCTTGACCACAGGTCAAAATTAAAAAAAAAAAAAAAAAGCAAAGGTAATAATAATAATACTATTAGTTTCTTGAATTAGTTTATTACTATTATAGAGAATTCAGTAACCACTAAGAGTAGGTTTAAGTTTAAATACATTGTTATATAATAGAAGCTTTTTTGTTAAAAGAAGTGAGCAAAAAGACTTATTTATAAATAATATGCCTTTTGTTGATGATTTAGCTAGTGAATCTAATAAAGACTCTTAAGAGAACTATAAAATAAAAGTTAAAAAAAACTAATAACAGATAATTTAAAAATAATATAAATAAAAAAAATTATCTAATTATTTGATATAGGCAAAGTTTTAATGCTATTAATTAGTTGAGACAATGCATTTTCTTTTTGTTTAGTAAATAAGTAAGTATAAATTCTATATAAAGATTTACTTTTATGGCCTGTATTAACATTATTATAATAATAGAAGTTCTTTACTGAAAAAGTACTGTAATAAATGTTGATTGATCTGAATAATTTATAATGTCATAACCTTCTAGTTCAATTTCAACTATAGTACAGATATTTTTTATAAGTGAATAGCATATTTTTTTTCTGAGTTTTATGTCAATATACTATTTATTAGAAGAATTTGTATAATAAAGATATTACTAATTAGTTATATTATTATTAAAAATTAAATATAATTTTTAAGAATTAATATACCTTTTTGTTTTTTATTAATCTATAAATGAAAAAATTTATATTTAGAATTTTGAGGCTATTTAAAAATATAATATCTGATATCATAAATAGGCTTTTGAAAACTTTCAAAATCTAGTAATACAGAAACTACAAGAGCTTCTAAGTTTCTATCTACACTACCTTGATTATTTTTCTGTGAATATTTAGTAAATTTTATACTCTTATTAGCTATAAAATTAAATTGAAATAGGTATAATCTATAATATTTATAACTACATAGTTGGAATAGTAAACAGCACTATATAAAAATATAGTACTAACTTACAATCTTTAAAGTAAATTAATAGAAATAGCATTATAATGAAATATTTGATATAATTCTTTATCTGTTAAATTATTATAGTAACAAGAAATTTTGTCTATTTTTTTGAGCATTTTCATTTTGCTATTTAAGGCATTCTATAAATATCTAAATTCTTTTTTATTCATAAAATTAAATGTCTTAGTTCTATCAGAATATTTTAATATATATACACTTAACAAATTAATACAATTAATTAAAGATGCTGATGCATATTCTTTCTGTATATTAATTTAGCAGATTCTTAAGATAAATTTAATTATCTCTAATTCAAGTTGCTTTTTATTAGTAATTATCTCTATTCTATAATAATATCCAACTTTGCTTTGCTAATTCTCTTAAATTCTAATCTATTCTTAGTTGCTTTTTGGGTATTTTCTGAAATAGTACTAGTAATAATTATATTAATTTCTTCATTTGTTAGCTTATAATACTTTTTTTTATTATTTACTTCAGCTATTTTAATTAGAGTATGAAAATTATTTGATTAAAAAAAAAATTAGATATTTATATAATTTAAACTTATTTTTAGTACATAATCACTTTATTAATCAATTAAACCTTTTAATATTAATATAAATTTTTTTAAATATGTAAAATGTTATGTTTGATCATCATAAAGAATCAGATAAATCTGTTATTGAATACTTTGCACTAATAACTGACGTATTTTGTGTGGAATTTAACTAGTCAATATCTGAACCTCTGCGAGGCCCAAACATCTCCTGATCAAATTTTACAAAAATACTTTCTGTTATTTGTTTTGTATAACAATAGAATTGTGATCACACAAATCATAATGCAATTGTTACACAATACTAAATAACTCCAGTTATTGGATGCGAAGCATCTAATAACTATATATTATAATAAACAAATTTGAGTATTTAAGAATTTTGACTAAAGTTTTCATAGTTGGCATATGATATCACATGTAAAATTTACATAAAATTCAAGTTACTTCAGTACTTACATAACATTACATAAAATGTAAAATTGTAATTTCTGTAACACAACTCTACAGCAGTGTTGTACATTTAGCATGTCCAAAGCTTTTTTGAACATGTCTAATATCCAAACATCCAAGTATCCAAAGTGTCCAAGCTGTCCATAGCTTTAAATATTTTAGTAATTAACATAAAAATTATATGATTATATTCTTTTTTTAATTCTAAACATTTTTGCTTAAGAAGTTTAAATAGATTATCTTAATAAAATTTTGAGTAAATTCAGTTTATTTTTTTGTTCAAAATGTTCAAGATGTCCAAGATTATGTTCAAAGGCTGTCCAACGACAACACTGCCATACAGGTCAGGTTACCTATACCATACTGATCTTCTAACTTATTACACGATTTGTCACGCAGATCAGTGGGATAAAATTTTGGAAATTGCCTAATTCTAACACTAACCTTAACGATAATGCTAGCCATGCGGTGTCGTTAAGGTTAGTGCTGGTCATTTGCGGTGCGATAAGGCGGTGTCAGTAGCAATCCACGCTCGTTACGGGTGCCTTTGGTCACCTGATAAAAATAGCGAATTTCTATTAGTCGATTATATTACATAAAAAAATTTACAAACCCTGCCTTACTGACCCGGCCGGGATATGAAAATCAATTATATTTTCAAACTTAATTAACTTAATTATATTTCTTAACGTGTGAATAAACATGCATGATTAACGATTATCGTTATCGTTAATATAATCTTATTACGTAACACAACAAATCCCGTGACTCGTTCATATATATATATATATATATATCTCAAGTAATGCGATCGAAAATCTTTTAAATCTGAAAATGCAACGGACACTTACGGTGTTATCGCGGTCTGCTTGGAAAGGTATTTTTTTTTTAGTACTAAATGAAGGTACAATAAATATAACGTTGAATTTGTTTTCTGTCGATATAATAGGTCCATTTTTTGTAAAGCTTCCCGAATTTCGCCAGGCCCAAACCACCGGACAACCTATAAAAACCACAGCTCGCTCATGTACAATATTACCAATATTTGTAGGTCTGAAGTTTTTAGTACATAATGGTAAAGATTATATACCAGTTACGGTCACTGAAGAAATGGTTGGGCATAAGCTCGGTGAATTTTCACCGACTAGAAAGAAGTTTTCATTTAGGAAAACAAAGAACAAATAATTTGATGGATTTCTTTACAAAGGGAAGCATAAAATGAATATCACAATAAAAAAAAAAAAAATTAGATAAATGCATTTTGGCAAATTGTTTTCTTATATATGCTATTTCTTATTATCATCAAATATTACTGTATTTCTCCGAAAACAAGTATCTCTTTTACTTTATTGCGAGTATCATCATTGAGAAAAGTCTCTTGAACTTCTAATAAAATTGCAAAATCATGTCTTTCTTGTTCTGGAGTCAATAAAACATTAACAACAGGCTGGTGGATCACGAGCTTTAAGTAAGATAGTTTTTCTATTTTTTTTCTATTTGATATTTAATATTTCCAAAAGTCCTCTGCTTCCTATTTGTTTATATTGTAGCAATATATATAACTAAGAGTATATAATTGCTAATTCAATAAGTAGTTTTGATTACTATATTCTATAGTATATTAGATTAATACTTGGTAAATATTGTTTTTGTTGTAGATGAATTCAATTAGTTTAGAATATATTAAAAAAAAAACTTTAAAGATAGGGTGAATTATTTGCAAATTATATATAAATTAAGTAAAACATAAATTGTAATAATTGTAATTTATTTTTAGTAAATTCCAAATAAATTCTTTAAAAGTATTATGATTATAAACTGCTTTGTGTGCTTTATTTTAAATTTTGATATAAATCCAATTTATTAACAAAACTTTGCGCAAATAAAATTTCGTGTAAGTTTTCTATAGATCAAACAAGATTTTAATAACGTTAATGAGAAGAAACAATCAAAATTAATTATAGAGAAGTGTAAATCGCTTAAATAAACATTATTTTTATTTAATTAACTAATCTCAAGTTTAAGTTGAGCAGAACCAGCTTGAGACAAATATAAATAACAAAAAATATCAATTTTAAATAATGAATGCAAGATAAATTATTAATAATGAAAAAATAAATACCTTCAATCGCATTTGAAATTATTTTCGTGCTAATAATTTTACTAGTATAATTTCATCTGGATGCTGTGATTTTGGCAACGTTTTAATAACTTTGTCTGCATCTAAAAATTGCTTTTTAATTTCATTTTCTTGCTATTTTCGTAAGCCATTTAGGAATTGTTTTATAAATGACATAAGCAGAAGGCCGTTTCCGTGGATCGGAATCCATGCATCACATAGCTAATTCAATATAGCAGTTAGGAGTTTCAGGAGTAAATTTTGGTCGAACTCTTCTACAAATCTTTATTGCAAGTTCTGTATCAAATTCATATCCATTAAAAGGTCTTTGTTCGATTGACACCAAAACCATAAATATCTGTTGCTTGTATAAATTCTTTGCCTAATAAAACCCCTGGAGCAACATGGGCATAGCACCATAAATATTGCCTTCTGAAATAATTTCATCCTTCTTTCTTGACAATCCTAGATCCGAGATATAAGATTGCACTTTTTCATTAGGACGTTTTTGTCTTGCAAGATATTACCACTGTGAAAGTCTGCATGAATATATCCCTCATATCTGTGAATATTATTTAATTCTAATGAAATGATTTTAAGTAATCGTAATTTAGCCATCCATGTAAGTTCTCCAAAATATTTTCTTTAATATTTATGAAGACTTCCTTCATTAGCGTACAGAAATACCATCATGTCTTCATTTGTTTTTGTATTTCAAGCTTATCTGTTATTATAATTTAATTTGCATTACATAAGATTTTTAAACTTTATAAATATGTAATGAATTAATTAGTCCAACAAATTATTAGATAATTATAAAGTGACGAATTAACTTATTTCTTTCAAAAAATCAAAATCATTTCCTTAAAATTTGGCAAGGTTTTGAGTGCAACGATGCTGGATGGTTCACGAGTTCTTAAATAATTATATTTATCACCATTAATTTTTCGTAATCCATCTAACCAGGTTGCCGAATATACAGAGCTAAATCCTCTTTTACCAATTATTTGAATATTATTCAGTCTATCAAATTGAACCCATTTAATCACTTCATAATATGCCTTTGTTCTAAGTTGGATTTCTTAATACAATCAAATCTTTTTTTCTACTTGTCCATCTTTGTGCAGTGATGTCAGGATCACATGTCAGACACCACATGCTTTAGACATGTTGTCTTTATTACAATGTACACATTTTCCATATTCACCAACCCTTTATAATCTTTATTAAATAATATAATTTTTCTTAGCATTATTTAAGGGTGTAGATCATTTTTATTATGATTTGTATAGTAAATTCTAATTTTGGTAAAAAATAAACTCATGTATATAATAAAATTTTTTCAGAATTTAATAAAAATTTATAAAATTTTTACTAATATATGTATTAAAATAGAATATACTGTCTTACTCCTCTATAATCACCTCCTCTATAATTATATCATATTAAAACCCTTTTTATAATCACATTAAAGTTTACAACATTTTACTAATAAACTTATAAAAAAATACTCCTTTATAAGCATATCATAGTAAAAACCTTTATATAATTACACAATTTGCATAATACAGACTGTGTAATTATAGAGAAGGAAGACAGTATCTTTTTTTAAATTTTAAAGTATATTAATTATAAAAAATTTGTACTTTTATATATTATGAAGTTTT
Source organism: Scutellospora calospora (assembly GCA_910592325.1). Taxonomy (NCBI): domain Eukaryota; kingdom Fungi; phylum Glomeromycota; class Glomeromycetes; order Diversisporales; family Gigasporaceae; genus Scutellospora; species Scutellospora calospora. The sequence goes on along the minus strand of CAJVPM010000339.1, from coordinate 8,210 downwards.
TTTAGGTTAACTCAAATTTGTTTAGATAGTACAAAATAACTTATTCTAATTAGTTAACTTTTGTAGTTTTATAAAATAAATTATATAAAATCTTTAATTTCTAATATTTTGATAAGTTTTTAACTAATTTTAATAATTTTATTACTAATAGAATTACAAAAATCTATTCTATAATTTTATTTAGAAGCTTAAAATAAATTTAATTAATAAATTATTTTGTATTTTAAATTACAAAAAATATTTGCTATCAAGTTTATATATAATTTTAAAATAATATACTCTACTTTTAATATTAATTATGCTTTTTTACTGACTAATTAATATTAATAAAATGATTTAGAGAGTAGTAAATAATAGTAAATATATAATTATATTTATAATTTGCTGATTTAATTCTACTGTTACAAATATGTAGTTTTCTTAATATAATACAAATAGTATCTAAGTAAAATATCACTTTACTGTAGCAATTTATTACAAGTTTATAAAAGAGCAAAGATTATACTTTATTTATAATATAATATTAATAATACAAAACTATCTATTAGTTTTTATACTAAGAGAATTCTATTATTAAGAAGATTGTAGAAAACAAACTTAATCTAGAATAAAGATTAAAACTAGTTTTAATAATTCAGATTTATTACATAAATTTTGTGATATTTTAGAATTTATTAAAATTTAATTGAATAAATTTATAAAATATTACAAAATTTATATAATAAATTCAAATTATTAAAACTAGTTCTAATCTCTAATCTGAAGTAAAAAGAAAAGAAAGAGTTTATATAGCTTTTTAGAAAAGGTAAAAAAGATAAAAAAAGTAGAAAAAATAGAAAAAGTAGAGAAAAAGTAAAAAAAGTAAAAAAGGTAGAAAAAATAATTTATTCTAACATTGCTTCTAAGATAACTTAATAACTATATATTTATACTTATAATTTATAGCTTATTAAAAGGTCTTATTAAGCTAGATCTAATAGTTTAACTTAAATCTATTTTTAGCTATTAAGTTTATTGAAAAATTAATGTTAAATAAAATATATTTAAAAAATTAATTATTTATAATAATATAGGCTAGTAGCAGCCTCTTGTTGACTAAGAGCTAGAAATTTGTATATACAAATTTAAACTCTTATGAGAGAAATAGTTGCTGCAGCAGTTTACACTTAGGTACTAAAAAGTAACTAAATGAGTTCTAATTAGTTTTAGAAAAGTAGTTTGATGTAAATAGTATAGCATTTTACTTGTAGCTTAAAGTAGCTTATTCTTAATAAAATGATAGGCAAAATCACCTAAGTAAAAAAAAAAAATTATTTATAATAATAAAATACTAATAATAAAATAATAAAATAAAATATATAAAACTTATTTTATACCTCCTAAAATTTTGAACTCTTTTTCACAGATCTTAAAACAATAAAAAAAATAAATATATTACAAAAATAAGTTCAAAAATAACTAAAACTAAATAATTAAATAATTAAAAATGTAGTATACAAATATATAATATATTATATCTATCTATAAGACAAACAAGATTAAAAGAAACTATTACAAAACTCTTACTATACTACTACTTTTTAACAAACTATTGCTAATAATATCAGCAACATCTGAAACTCCTATAAAAATTCAAACAAGTGAACCAATCTAAGCTTAGACTAACAAAAAGATATAAAAATAAAAAAATATCTAAAAGTATCAAATACTAAATCTTTAACTAGCTATAATACTACTAACTAAATATTATCATTCTCTTCTTAATACAAAAAAAAAATATAGATAAAAAAAGTAGTAATTCTACTTTAATATTTATAGTTATATAGAACATATCTCTACTCTAAAAAAACAACAAACTCAAGTTATATGCCTAGTATAAAACAAAGATATATAAATAAAACAAACTAAATTTCTATACTTATTATAGAATCTATATCTCAAGTAGAAAACTCTTATGATATATTTAGAGTACAACAAAACAAACAATTCTCAGAATGAAAACTAAGGCAAAATCTAAATATATAACAAAATATTAATTCTAATAATCTTAACTCAATACAATAAATAAAAAACTCTTTCTGTTGATCATTCTGACTATTTCTAAAGCAGAAGAAAAAGTTAAAAAACTAGAAAACAGTACTAAAAACAGATTCCAAAGTTACTAACAAAAGAAGAACAGAAAGAAAAATATATATAAAAAAGTAGAAAAATAGAAAAACTCTACTTCAAATAAGAACTTTAGAAGAAATTCAAGCAAAAATTTGCTACAAAAAACCTTTTTTTAAAGAAAAATTAGAAATTCAAAATACTTCAAAATACAGATTATTCTACATAATACAAATACATATAAACCAAATAAACAAACAAATATATTACTAAACTTATGTATTATATGCTAAATACTATAGATAAATTATACAAGACCAAAACTAGACAACTTATAGGCAGATAGGATAAACTTTAGAGAATTTTTAAAAAAGCTGAAGTCACTTATAGAAATCATATCTAGAGTCATAGATTAGAAGGAGAGAACAGAAAACAAAATAGATAGTATAGATAAAAATAATAAGAACAAAGAGAACAAGCAGATATATAGAATAAAGTGAAGGCAATTAGACTTGTAGAAGTAGTAACCAAAGAATATAGTAAAAAAATAATAGCAGAAAGTAGCAAATCAGTTATAGGTCTAGAAGATTATATAGATAAAATAATAGCAGAAATACTAGAAGTAAATAGTAATATAGTAACAGTAGCTAGAGAATGGAGAAAAGTAATAGAAAAAGTAGCAATAATAGAGAGAATTGATAAAGTCAAAACTATACTAGAACAAGAAGACAAACATATAGTAGAAATAGATATTGAATTCAAATTACAAAAAAACAAGTCAGACATAGAAATAGTATATTAATCAAAAACAGATAGCTCAATTAATAACATATTAAATCAAGAGATAGAATTAGAAAATGACTAATTACTAGTAGATAAAAATACTAAAGAAAAACTTAATCAGATGGAAGAAGTTTAAGAAACTATAAGAAGAGAAAGTAATACAACAAGTCTAAACTATCAATAAGTAACTACAGAAGAGTTAGAAAATGATATACTTCTTGCAAACTCAGATTCTTCACTAGAAAGAAGTATTTGAGTATCTAATAAAGATAGATGCAAAGAAAAAAGAACTTTAAGAGCTAAAGTTGCAGCTATTAAGGTTCTTGAAAATAGTTCAAAACACAGAAAAAGGTTACTAAGATAGTTAATTAAAAGAAATATTTATTTAAAGAAAGTTATTGAAAAATTTGAAAATAGAAATTTCTGATATATAGTAATGTTTAACTATATAAAAGGATATGAAAAAGCAAAACAAAAATTAGAAAACAAAAAAGAAGAGTATAAACAAGCCAATCTAATCTTAGAAGAAGACATAGAGAAAAAGATTTTAGAGAAAGTAATAAAAAACTTAAACACTAGTAACTTAGCTCAAGAATTCAAGAAAAAAAAAGATGAACAAGCAGAAAAAAAACTCAAAGAGGTTTTCTTAAGAAGAAAAGAGAGAGTAGTAGTTAATATATATGAACTAAATCATTTTAAAAAGAAAGAAGTTATACTATTTTAAGTAAACAAAAACTTAAGTCTACTAGATGATAACAATAAGATAACAGTATGAGACTTACTAGTCTAAGCAAGAAGAATACAGATATTTGAAACAGTTTGCTTCTTAAAAAGAGTAGAATATATTGAAATGATTAAAAGTACTTCAGACAAAACAAGAGCAGAAGTAGAATTCAAAATAGACACTTTTGATAAAAGGAAAATAAGCAAGATTTGGTATCTGTCTTTTGTGAATAAATTGCTAATAAGAATATTAACAGGTACTAATAACTACTTCTTGCTCTGTACAAAAAATAAATTTAGCAATAAATTACTAGACTTACTAGAAAATATAAATAAAGTACTACTCTAGAGACAAATAAAAAAATTAGAAGTTAGAGCACTATATATCTTTAAGAACTCTAAAAATAATAAGAAGCATAATAGTATACTTCAAAAAAGAAGAAAATATGTTGAATAGTTTCAAATTTCTAATGTCTTATTATGATAATAAGCTTAGGTGAGCAAATATAACAAAACAAGAAGCTGAATTAAAAAACAAGAAAACAATAAACTAAGAAAAGCTAGAAGTTTACAAAAGAAGTAGTACAAAAGTCTTTAGACTGAGAAAGAAAACTAAACAAGATTAGAAAAGTTTAATAAAATTCATCTTAAATGAAGAAGAAATACTAGTCAATACAGAGCATAGGATAAAAACTTTACAGAAAAGCATCTACTCTAAGAAAAAAAAAAAAAGATTAGAGAAGACAAAAAAAAAAGAAGTTAATCATAAAGCATCTATCATATCAAAAACAGAATGCAAGTTTAGAAATTATTATTGACTATATAATACAATTCATAAGAAGTCTTGAGAAAAAAATTTAACATATAAAGTGAGAAGCTCTAAACTGCTTCTAACTGATATACTAGTTGAACTAATAAAGATAGACAGTAGAGCTAACTATCTATTCATAAAGAACTTCTCAGAGAAAGAAAAGAAAGAAGTAGTAGCAAAAGATTATAAACTTTAAAAGTAGCACTATATAACATCAATAGGATAAAAAAAAACTTCACAAAATTAGAGTTATTACTAAACTAGGTATGCAAAGAAAATATTATTATGATTAGAATTAATGAAACAAATACAACAGATAGACAAAACAATTTTAACTTAAAAAATTAAAATAATTATCTAGGTATATAGTCAGATGCAGAAGAGAACAAGAAGAAAGACTCTGGTATTAGTCTATTAATCTGCAAAAAATAGAAAAAATACTTAAGCCAAGTGAAAAGAAAGAATACATATTATCTAAAAATATTCTTTATATTTAAAAGACAAAAGGTACTGGTTTTAGTAATATACATACTATATAATGATCCTAAGATCAGAGAAGATATCTAACAACAAGTAATCAAAAGAACATTCGAATACTAAAGCAAAAGAAAAGCTACTAAAGTTATAATACTAGAGAACTTTAATAATATTTAATGCAAAGAGCTAGACTAGAACAGAAAAGACTCTAAACAAATTCAAAAACTCCTACTACTGAGCTAGCTCAAAAACTTTAATATGTTAATATATTCAGGAAACTACATTTACATGAAATAAAATTTATAAGAGTAAATAACTATGTAAAGTCTAGAATCAACTATATTTGGGTATCTAAAGATCTGAGTTAGAGCCTTACTTACTATAATATATTAGAAGCAGATATAGTTATAAATAGTGATTATGCAAATATAATTGCCAAAATGCTAACAGGAATAAGAAAGAAAACTAGATCTCTAGTCTATAAAAAAATACTAAAAGAAAAGAGATAGTTATTTCTTCTTGATAAAGTAACAGAAAAAAACTGAAAAAATTACAGAATATAACTAAATAGCCTACTTAGAAAGAAGCTAAATATTAAAAGACAAAGATAATATGGCTCATCTAGAGTTATTAAGCAAAAACAACCTGTGAAACTTAATTGTAACAAGTATAATCAAGTATGTAAGATTAATTCTCTTAGGAAAGTAAGTTCATAATAGAGAAAACTTTTATAGAAAAAAAGAAAGAGAGTAGAATTATCAAGAAAGATCTAAAGATAATTAGAAGTATATACCAACTTTGCTTAGCAAAAATAAATTAACAAATTGATAATACAGATAAGTATCTAGTAAATTTAAAAATAACAAGAATAAATAGTCTATATGAGACTAAAATAGAAAAGCTTTCTAAAAGTATGTAAACTAAAAAAAAATATGAAAACTTGAAAATATAGTAGAAGATTATCTATACAAAAGCTTAGCAAGCTAGAAAAAAGAAAAACTTGAAGAAATTAATATAGCAGTTGAGTAATATTATAAAGCAATACAAGGAGAACTCAAGTATATAATAAGTAGTCTGCTCAAAAGATCTTCTAAATGAGTAGTTATAGACAAAATTGTGAAGGATAACAACTCAGATATAGCACTAGTAAACCAAAAAGAAGAAGTACTAGAAGAAATAAGAAACTATTTTAAGAAGCAATTCTGCAAAAGAAACACTTGAGCCTTAGACATACCAAACAAATAAAAAGAAATATATAACTCTCTAGAAAAAGTTAGTAGTAGGATATTTCAGTTGAGATATATCTATAGTAGATCTTATCAAAGATCTCTACTTCTTTGGTAGCATAGTATTTGAGTTTTTCTTTATCTATAAAGATTAGTTCTAAATGAGAATATATACCTTTGTTAATATGTAGTTTAGTAGTAATTATATTATAACTTATTAAGTTATAGAGAGAAATTATAATTTTATTTAAAAAGCTATTAAGATTATGAATATCTAAGATAAGAGCATTATCATTCTTTAACTTTATATTATTCCTTGGTGAAAAAGTAGAAAATGTTAACTGTCTTCTTTTAACTATTATAAATAAACTTGACTATAGTTTGTTTAACATATTGTTGTTGTTGTTTACAAAAATTGCTTTAGAGCTTGTTGATAATAAGTTATATAATAAAGTATATATTGTTTTTGTTATATTGTTATTTATATTATTTTTTTTTACTACATATCTTAGAGCTAGATACAATAGTGTTATTGTTAGAGCTACTTGTTTTTTAAAGCTACTTTTTTTGCTTTTTGTAAAACTTGTTCATCCTAATTAAAAGTAATATAACTAGCTATATTTTGTTGTGACATACTAGCTAAAGCTAAAGAAGTATTTTTTGTTATTATATCTTTTTTGTTTATAGCAGAAGAGCTATTTTTGTTTTTTTTAAGTTGTATTTCTTTAAAAAAATTTTTACAAGTTTAATTTTCTTGCTTTTAGAGACTTCTAAAGCAAGAGTTTTGTATTTTCTGTGAACTAGAAGTAAAACTTCTGTTCTGTTACTGTTTTTATATTTAGTAATATTCTTAATAAAGTTTATTTTGTCTGTTTTTAAAAATACTCTCAGTCCTTACAAAATAGTAGGAAAGAAAGTATATTAATCTTTCTTTAAGATAGTAGTAGAAAAAATATAAGATAACTAGCTAAATACTAAAAAAAAACTAAGTTAACTAACTAGTAGAGAATTATAGTAAAATTTAAAATCATATTATAAATTATATTTAAAATATTTATTCAAATAAAAATTTAATCTAAAACTTTTTAACAATATATATATAGTTGAACTTTTTTTTTTTTTTTATTGTTAAGACTACTTTTTTAACTGATTAGATTTTATTAGTTTGTTATTACAGAACTATCATATGAATAGTTTACTAAAGTTTTACAGTTATAAATAAGTGTACAAAAAGCTATACGTATAACTTTAGTTATTATCTAATTTAAGTAGTTTGCTATACAGATGATTAATCATCTGTTGATTCTACACTATACTACTATATTTGCTACCTGTCTATAAGTTACCTATTTAAACACTCTAATCATTAACTTTTCCTCTATTCTAAACTAATATTACCATTTTATCTAACCTTTTAAGCTAGCTGACTTATATATAGATCTATTTACTATATAGCTTAGATCTTTTTGAAATGCATATTGTCTAATATATTGTAAATATGCAAAACTCTAATTAATCTCAGAAATAATTTTTACTAGAGTAGTTATATGCTTATTTCATAGGTTCATCTGAATAGACTCTTGTTAATATTTGTATAAACTTAGTTCCTGCTATAGCTCTCTACTAAATATAGTTCTCCAAGTTCTTCTAGATATTTTATGAAGTAGATCTTTTCAATCTAGTTAGCTGCTAAGTTAAGTTGATATTATCGCTAATACAAGATACTAGACTATATTACATAGTAGACTTACTCATACTAATTAATTTCATATTCTTTGTACTTAAGTTTTTTATTAGATCAAATATTATCTGGTTTGACTATTGAAATCTGTACTAATTTATCAAACTCAGAATTTCTACTATACAGGTTTTTTGTCTATAGATTCTATTAAAATTTATTTATGGAAGAAGACAATGAAAACTCATATAGGCAACAAGAAGTATACATTGAAGGAACCAAACTCAAGAAAAATAGACAAATACAAAGAGTTGCACTACAGGAGGTTCACAATATCTCAGGTCTCATACAGAAGAAAGATAATATATCAGAAATAGTATTCAGTAGAAAGTACTTAGAAAAAACA
>CAJVPM010000338.1:0-18726 GCA_910592325.1 Scutellospora calospora | reverse complement strand
TAAATAGTAATAAATTAAATCTTAAGCTTAAAAAAAGTTAAAAACTAATAATCTCTATTAAAGTTTTTATTTAATAAGTTTAATAATTATTTAATAATTAACTTATTTTAAATTAAATAGTAATAAATTAAGGGTATTGCTATTTGTACCTCCTACTTTTACTATTCATACCCTCTTCTATAATTTATAAGAATAATGATGATATTTAAAATATAATTTTTAATTAAAATTTAACTTCACTCAAGTTCATATATCAATATTATTAGGTGTTATACAACTTTTATATGACAAGTAACTAAAATAATTTTTTTTACATAAGAAGTATAAATAGCTTCTAATAATAATTTTAAAATAAAAAACCTACTTGTTTAAGAGATAGTTCATTCTTAATCATATAATGAGTAGAGTTCTACCTAGTAGAGTAATCTAGAATAGGTTTACAAAATTTAATATAATATATATTACATATTTTTTTAAATAGTTCAAGATATTGGGGTGTTATACAAATAGTGGAATTAAGTTCTCAAATCTTAATTGTTTGAGTAAAATAATTTTTTTTTTTTAAAAAAAAAAAGAAAGGTTTGTAGGGTTCATACTAATACTTTACAAACATCTTCTTCTATTTTATCTAAAGCCACCCTTGCAGCTAAATTAAGAATATAGTTAAAGCACCAGAATCTAAGATATCTAGAGTCTTATTCTAAATTTTCTTCTTTCAACTTTATTGATAATTTATGAACAAAGATACTATTATTTGGAGTATTATCTAAGGTAATAGCAAGAAACTTCTATAAAAAAAAAAAAAAAGTCAAAACATTTTTTGCATAAAATTAATTTGTTTTATGCTGAGCTTAGTATAAAATGAATTCGTTTTATGCTAGCTTAGCAAAAAGCTAAATTTATTAATATTAAGTTTTAGTATAAAATAAATTTGGCTTTATGCTAAAGATTAATATAAAGCTAAATTCATATTATTGTATGCTAAACTTAATATTAAATAAATTTGGCTTTATGCTAAACTAGCATAAAACAAATTTATTTTATACTAAGCTTAGCATAAAACCAAATTTATAAATACCTTTAATATAATTTTATAATCTTTTAACATTTTAAAGAATTTATTAGAAATATTAGTTCTATTATACTTTCCACTTAATAACCTGAAGTCAATTACTATTTCTTGAAGGATCTAATTATCATCTATGTAATGAGCTATAGCAGAAATAAAGGCCTTGTTGTTAGAGGATATTCAGAGGTCTGATGTAGAGGAAATTTTAGAATTTATAGTAGAGAAGTATGTCTATAGCACTATAAGTATTAGTAAATAATAAAAATAAAATAGCTTTAATTAAATAAAAATAACGAATAAATAAATTTAAATAAAAATAAATAAAAAGTTATAACTCGATGAACTCTTTTCAACGATTATCAAAACCAAAATAACAGAACAACAAAAAAGTTATTTTTCTTGTATTACTATCTGGTAAAGCAACTTAAAGTATCTGACTATGTGAAGAATAAACTACGAAACTGCAATAAGTCAGAAGCAAGAATTGTAACAAGTTAGTTTCAAAGTTGTACTAGGCTTTATGCCATCTGACTTTAGCAGAATGATTTTAAGTTTGCTTAGTAGAAAGATGCTAAAAGTGAAAAGAAGAAATAAAGAAGGACTTTAACTATGCTTGTGCTAGATTAAGCATACTACCACTCTCTTAGTTTTGTTTTTTTGAAAAACTATTCTCTATACTCTTGACAACTAGACTTTTGAATTTGGAATTGTTTCCTTTTGTTTCTCGACAACAAAAAGTGGGAATTTAGCTTACCTCTGCCAAAGGATTGATATTTGTATTATATCTATTTTAGAAAAGTTATGTTGAATACTACCAAACAACAACAACTCGTAAACATATATGACATATATTCTGTAGTCAATTTCTGTTGACTAGATACTACATAAAATTTGTGAAGGCCTTACTTTGTTGGATTAGTACTAAGTAGACATATTAGAAATTGTTAATCAAAGAGATATATACATAGGTAGCAATTAGTATATATAATTTTTAAAGGTAGTGCTTGCTTTTAGGCTTGCCTTTAAGTAAAACTACTCTGGGGTTTTTTTTTCTTTTTTCTTTTTACGTCAAAAAGAAAATTTCATTTTTTTTTCTTTTTTATTCTTTTTGTTTTGCTTTCTTTTCTATCTACTTAATGCTAGTATAGTTTTTTACTTGTTAGCAAGTTTTTCTATACTTTGCTCATATTCTTATAGCATGTAGCTTTATGTTTTTCATTATCTGTAACAATTTTTTATTTTTTTCTATCTTAAGACTAGGTATTAACAACTTTTAGTTTAGTCTTAGATTAGATTAGAAGGGATCTAGGATTTTGATAGTAATTAGAAGTCACCAATTGTTGATCAAAAACTAGGATATACTGTTTATATAGTGATCTACTTTTGGGAGATGAATGGCTTCTATAACAGATCGAACTTAGGTACATTTAATGCAGCTGAGTTAGTTCAGACCAAATCTTAGAGCAGTATATAGTTATATTGAGATATAATAGTGTACTATATGTTATCTTTTGATAAACTATCTATAATAAAGAAAAGGGCAGGATTGCTCATGTAGAAAAAAAAAATAAAAATAAATTTATTTTTTTATTTTTTTTTTTATATCTTGAGTGATCTTGCCTATCATTTATTAAGAGAAAGCTTACAATAAGCAAAAAACAATTCTAATATAAAAACTATACTAATTTGTTCTCTCTAGACTATTTTGGACTAACTCGGCTACCTCAAGGGTACCCAAGTTTGATTTGCTACAGAAGCTATTTTCTCATGAACACCTTAGTCTATATATACAGACACCCAGAATCTGATCAACAAAAGCAACTCCTAGCTATATATCAAGATCCTAGGTCCCTCTCTACCTAATTAGAACTAAATAAAAAGAAGTTAGTACCTAGTCTCAAGATATAAAAAGATTAAAAATTGTATAGACCTAAGTGATCACAGTCTATAATGAAGTCTATACTAGAAAAACCTGCTACAGATAAAGAAAACTAATATAGAACAAAAAACATAAAAAGAAAAAAAGATAACCAAGTACCCTATAACCTGAGTCAGACTTAAAAATTTTAAGTTGTGCAACTTATAACCTATCTCGAATAATTCTCTTTCTAACGTAAAGTCCATCTTAGAAAATTAAATCCTATAGCATCAAGGTCATATTACGGACACAACAACAAACTAAGTATGTAACTTTGTTTACTGCATGAGGTTGCACATCTACAGAGTATTTCCAAAAATAGAAGAAATAAACAATGTTGATCTTTTGTAGGGAGAACCTAGATTCTCCACTTTTGTTGAAAAAAAGGAAGACTGGGAAGGAAAAGCTTGCAGTAGAATATTGTTTTCTAAAGCCCAAAGGAGTGTGTAGACAAAATAGTTTATTGTTCTCTATTCTTAAGTTTTCTTTTACTAACTTCGTTAACAAAGAGCTCTTCTTTGTCTCTTTACTAAAATTTTTTGTACAAAGGCTCCACCTGCTAGTTATCTTGTATAGTATCGCTTTTAGCTTGTATGTTAAATATACAAAGGAGTCTCTAGTAGCAAGTCTAGTTGACCTCTGTAAAAACCATTGTATTGTAAAAAAACCTTCTTCATTATCCACAATAAAATTTTTGTTTTTTTGTTTTTCTGAATTTTTGGGAAAAAGGATCGTTGGAAAGAGTACCAATATATCTAAAAAATAAATTTAAATAAATAACTCTAATTAAATAAAAATAATAAATAAATAAATTTAAATAAAAAATAAAAAATACTGTAATAAAAAATTACTTTAATTCGATATGTAAACTTATACAATAAGCTTTACAATTTGATACATTATAATGATATAAAAATACAGTATAATATTTAATAAAATATTTTACTAGTGCTCTAGGTTTTAAAAGTTAAATTAAAATAAATAACAATTGTAAGCTTGCTTTTAACTTCTTTTTTCCTGAATCATAAAGTAATATTATTGCTGTTTTAATTGCATCAGCTTTAACTAAATGTGCTGTGGAATTCAAATACTCTATAATTTCAATTAATTTAGTATTTTCAATTATATTAAATGAGTGTTGACGATTAATAATCCAGGTAGCAAACATATTACAAAGCTTTATATTATCAATATCAACTAACATTAGATCTTTAGGATTCTATACAATATTTTTCAAATTAGATTAGCTTGAAATTAATAGAACTAACTAGGGTTCTGCAAGTACCAGACATGATACTATTAAAATATAATGCCTGTACTAGGTATTATATTTTAATAGTATCATACCTAGTACTTTCAGAACTCTAAAGCTAACCTTTCTAAATATATCTTCAACAGTACTATATTCACTTTGTACCTTTTTTTTTTTTTATTAAATTCTTCTGTTGTGACATACTGAGTCCAATATATACTTTCCAAGTAGCATCATAGTATTCTAGTTGAGCCTCCTTTTCCACAAGAAAACTCTTTATGTTAGCACTTGAATATTGTATATTTAGCTATTTTTTTTTTCTTTTGCTATATAACCTTTTTAAAAAAATCCTATACCTCACTTCCATTACTTTGCTTACTAGTTATACTACAAATATTATCAATATTATTACAATAGTCATTACTATAGTCATTGTTATAGTCATTATCAAGATTATTGCTATAGTCATTATTAGAAGTGTTTGATATAATTTCTATAGACATAAAACTTATTATTCGTTGGCTAAATTTTTTTTTTCTTACTTAACCTGATCTAATTCAAGATAATTTTCTAAAAAACTTCTCTAAAAATAATTGCCTTTTATTCTAATTATATGTCAAATTTAAGTTACTGCTATTATTATAATTCTTGAAACACCTGATAATTTTCCTGCTATCTGAAATATTCTTAGTCTCGTCTGTTAAATTACCTAACCTTTCAGAAACTATATTGCTATCTTCAAACCTCTAATATGAAGACAGTGATACAGTTTTTAAAAGGTTAAGTAATTTACTAGACGAGACTAAGAATATTTTAAGTAGTGAAAAAATTATCAGATATTCTAGGAATTATAATAATAGCAGTAATAAATATATTTATCTTTTTCATATATAATATAGTATATTGACTAAATAAGAGAAAAGTATAAGTTAAAGCTCTATTTATATAATAGTACAGTTTATAGTTTATCAAACTCAATTCCTGAAAAGTTTTCAGGAATTAAAAACCTTTTTTTGAATATTTTATATTCGAATCTGAACATATTTGTGAACTTCAAACTAACCTCAGACCAAACTTATTACTGTATTTGAGTCTGGTTTGAGTTTGGGAATTATAAGTTTGAGTTCGAGTTCAGGTTTGAAATTAGTAAAATTTGCTATTCGAGTTCAGTTTAGGTTCAAGTTCAATTTAAACCAAACTGAACTCGAACTAAATATCAGAACCCTAGTAGAGACTTTCTAATTACTACAATAAAGTTGTGACATGATTGCTGAAAGGTTAAAAAAAAAAAAAAATCTAAATATATATAATAATATAATAATTAAAAAATATACTAAAACCTATTTTATAACAATATAATATGTAGTTAGATTCTATTATATATAATAATTTTTAAACTTTTTTATATTTTAAAACTAGATATTAACTACTTTAAGCTTAGTATGAATTAAGTTAAAAGAGATCTAAAATCTTGATATGTTGTTATCATTAATCAAATTCTAAAAAATCTGTTTTTACAGATTAAAGTTTTTGTGAGAAAATAAACTTCTGCAGCAGATTAAACTTGAATATTTTTAAGATAACTGAGTTAGTTTGAAACAGTAATAAGAAAATTTAATTTATATACTTATATATAGATTAGTTTTATACTTATTATAAGTTTTCTTTAATAAAGTAACAAGTAAAATCATTCAAGTTATAAAAAAAAAATTTTTTTTAATTAAATAATAATTATACTAAAATTTCAAATAAATGTATAACTTTAATAGCTTAATAGAATTAAATAAAATTTTGCAAAGACTAATATTAAGTCTTTATAAACAAATCTATAAAGCTATTTCTTTTATTTAAACATAAAAAAAACTTTAATCTACAAAAAAAAAACTTATTTAGCTTCTTTTTTAAAGAAATAACTCTATAGCTTTGTTTATAAAGACATAATACTAGTTTTTGCAAATTTTATTCAAATCTATCGAGCCATTAAAGCTATATATCTATTTAAAATTTTGTTATAATTACTATAAAATTATTACTTAGCTAAAAAATCTTTATTAATAAATTTTATTATAACAATATAATGTAAAACTAATCATAACACAAATTATTATTCTAAACAATCAAGATTTTTGTCAAAATTGTATTAAGAATTATAATTAACAAAATCAGATAATATTTTATTTAAAAGTTTTATATAATAAATAATAATTATTACAAAATATAAGTCAAAAAGAAAACTAGTAAGAATCAGATAAAAGTATTGAAAAATGTATTTGATGACTAAAGAACCTTTAACTTGGTTATATATGAAGACCTTTAACAATTATACTGATTGTGACCGATAAAAATATATTTGAAAGCCCGATGACAAGTTCTCTCTTGATGACATTCAAAAATACTGTCAACGCTAATTATCGCTTGCGTCTCTTATTGTAAGGTCCGATGCATACAAGTTTCCCTGTACAGATCATTACCGAAATCAAAATCTTATCGAATCAGTCAAACAATCATTCAGTCAATTTTTTTTACTAGATGTCCCAAAAACAGCTGTAAAAAAAAAAATTTTTACAAAAAAAAAAAAAAAAAGCCGTGCGGCCGTGTGACTAAACGCTAGTTAATGATATGAAAATCAATTATGTAGGTTTGTGTGGCCTAATTAATACAGTTAACTCGTGTAAATTTAGGCCATAATCAGCTTCATATAATCAAAAAATCGAACCACATTCGACCTTAATAAAATTATTAAATGGGTGTTTCTTCGTGTACGAGGTCATTAAATTGTTTTTTGTCATTTACAAATAAATTTTTTTTGAAAATAAATGCTGTAAATATATGCTACAAGTTTATAAAATTAAAAAACCTCCCTTCGGTGAAACTAAACCCAAAAAAGGAGAAACTGACGAAACCTAAACCCAAAAAAGGCGAAACTGACGAAACTCTGGCGAAAGACGAAAGGCTCCCTGGCGAAAGTCGAAACCCCTGGCTAAATATGAAGAACGACTGTATCTGAACTTTAATAAAGGCGAAGCTAAAGGAGATAAACAAAAAAATAATTTCGTTAACTATATATTATTTTTGAAAGATCAAATAGGGAATACTAATTAAAATTTTCACATTGTAAGATAAAAAGAGGCCAGTATCGTGCTTTACTAAACTTTTACCTATTATCATCCTAAAGTCCGCAAGACACTAGATCGGGGTAATTTTGCAAAAATGAAATAGTTGCAGCGAACACACCAACCGAGATTATAATGTCAATGTTACCCTGGCGTTTTTCAGGAGCAAAGATCTCATCACGTAGAAAGCGGGTAAAGAAGTTGCCATTGCTGTTACCACTAGAGCCTTGTCCCCTATTAATGGGCGATCCGACTATAAATTGAGGTGGAGGTGCCATTTCAGAATATCTTATTGAACTAATAGAAAAAGATCGAGTAAAAAAAGTAACAGGTAAGAACAAATCACCAATCGGAGAATATTACGTGTAACAGATTCAAATTTAATTATGGATAAGATGCAAATAAATCGTGGATGAATTTAATTGGTTCTAAAGTTAGATTCAGTTTAATTTTTTTCATGTACATATAAGACTTATTTTTTCTTCCTTTATTATTTCAAATTCCACCTCACATTCTTTAACTACGGTTTTTTTTTCTTTTTTTGATTTCCGGCTAACTGTTTTCAATGGGTCGTATGTATCCACTATTAATTTTCGCATTATTGAACCTACATTATTTGAAAGATACTAAATCACCAAGTAATTTTATTATTATTTTATAGTCCGATTCCTAAATCTCATCCGGCCTTTTATAGCCATACTTCCAGAGGTTACTGCACCAGACAGAAAGGTATAACGATGAATATTTGAGTTTAGTTTTTCTTCTATATCTCTTTGAAAATCTAGAGATGATAACAAATTATATCTTTATAGGTTCCTTTCCGTCAAAAAGTACTATGGACGGCTGTCACACTTTTTATTTTCCTTGTGTGCTCACAAATTCCATTATATGGCATCATGTCCTCTGATTCTTCAGATCCTTTGTATTGGTTGCGTGTCATTCTCGCTTCAAATAGAGGTACTTTGATGGAACTCGGTATTACTCCCATTGTAACTTCGGGAATGATAATGCAACTTCTTGCCGGCGCCAATCTCATTGAGGTCGATTTCAGTTTGAAAGAAGATCGTGCTTTGTTTAGCGGCGCTCAAAAACTTTTTGCCATGGTTTTTGCTTTTGGTCAAGCCACTGTATCCGTAATGACTGGGTTGTATGGTGATCCTTCCGAAATCGGTGCTGGTGTCTGTTTATTACTCATCATTCAGCTTGTCTTTGCTGGTCTTATCTCTATGCTTTTGGACGAACTCTTGCAAAAAGGTTATGGTCTTGGTTCTGGTATCTCTCTTTTCATTGCTACCAACATCTGTGAATCTATTGTTTGGAAAGCGTTCAGTCCGACTACTGTCAATACTGGTCGAGGTCCTGAATTTGAAGGCGCTATCATTGCTTTATTCTATTTGGTTATTACCCGCAATGACAAACTTCGCGCTTTAAAAGAAGCCTTTTATCGTACAAATTTACCAAATGTTATGAACCTATTAGCTACCGTGGTCGTTTTTGGCATTGTCATTTACCTTCAAGGTTTCCGCGTTGAACTTCCCGTTAAATCTAATCGATTTCGTGGTCAACGAGGAACTTATCCAATTAAGCTCTTCTATACCTCAAACATGCCCATTATGCTTCAATCGGCCCTTACCACAAACGTTTTCTTAATCTCTCAAATGTTATACACCCGATTCCCCGATAATCTTTTAATCCGTATTCTTGGTGTTTGGACTGTGAGCACACTATTATTTTTTAATTTCATTTGTGCACATTGTTGTAATATGATTAAATTTTCTCATTTTTATGTAGCCGCATGAAGGTTCTTCCCAATTATTTGCATCAGGCGGCTTGGCCTATTTTATGTCACCTCCTCATAGTATCAAAGACGCTCTTTTGGATCCTATTCATACCGTTGTATATGTCGTTTTCATGTTGACCGCATGCGCACTTTTCTCAAAAACTTGGATTGAAGTCTCTGGTTCCTCTCCTCGTGAAGTAGCAAAACAGCTTAAGGATCAGGGTATGGTAATGGCTGGACATCGTGAGACCTCAACATACAAAGAATTGAAGCGTATTATCCCAACGGCCGCAGCTTTTGGTGGTGCCTGCATTGGTGCCTTGTCGGTTCTTGCTGATTTGCTTGGTATGTTTCTTTCATTCATTGATATTTTTAAGGTCTGACTTTCTAATTTTTTGTCTTTTGTTTATAGGCGCCCTTGGATCTGGTACTGGTATACTGCTTGCAGTTACAATCATATATTCATACTTCGAAATGTTTGTTAAGGTTTGTTTAATTAGTTATTTAATATAATTTATTCTCAATTGATAATTACTTTTGAGCTTGACAATTTATTTTTGTTTAACAGGAACAAGCAGCTGAAGGTGGAATCGATGCATTACTATTTTAAAATAAACGGTGGAAAAGTATATTATTACACTTTCATTTATTTTATTTTTAATTTTCTATGTAAATGTTTATAATTCATTAGCAATTTTTGTACTGTTTTGGTTTTTTTACGATAATTTAGAATGTCACATTCAATTTTTTTTAATAGACTTCTTTTCAAATATATTACTTCATTTGAGGTTTGAGTAATGTGAAAAAATTTTTTAAATCCCATTCCTATTATAATAATTATATATATTTAGGAAAATAAATAAATAATTATTAGTAAAGTTTCACATATTGAGATTTTACTAACGTGTTTAATACAAATAGTTGTTAATATATTGTTTCTAACGCTAAGTGAAAAATAATACCGGTAAATTTTATCATGTGTGATGATATTCACGTGAAGATGACTCCACAACTCGTGATTGACCATTTTTATTGATATACATGATCTAAAATGCATTACTTTCTCTCTGCTTATAATAAAGAGGTGATTATTGGTTGTGATCATACGAAAAGTTTAGTTCAAATTAATGTAAAGAAGTGTTTATTAGCTATCTTATCAGATATTAATCATGTCTTCTAAAGACAACCGTCGTGATCGTCGTGATCATCGTGATACGCAGACAGTAAAACTGTCAAAATCCTTGTCATACGTCCTTCGACACCATGCTAAAGACGAGGGTCTAAACATTCGTGAAGACGGGTATGTCAAATTAGACGACCTGGTATGTTACAGTCGAACTTAAATATTTTTCGCTTTATCAATAAAAAAATTTTACGTTTCAATTTTTTATTTATTACTGGTTCAGCTAAAATTACCGCGGTTCAAAAGAACGACCTTTGATGATATTAAATTAGTTGTTGATAACAATGATAAAATGCGGTTCACTTTGACACAAGAAATATCAGATGATGGGCTTTCAGCATGGTGGATACGAGCAAATCAAGGACATAGTATTGAGGTATTTTCTATATTTCTTACATTTAGTCTTGAATTATTTTCAGCAATTTATAATTTAGGGCGCTGACATAACGCAAGATATCCCCTAACAATTACGTTATTAATGTCAGTGCCCTTATAGGTTTAAGGATTGGATCTTGAAGAAAATTTTTTATTTAATCCTCAAATTTTATAACTGATAGTTGAGGGAATTGGAGCTTGAAGAAATCACAGATCCTTTGCAATTTCCAGAAGTTATACACGGAACATATTTGCGCCATTGGAAAGATATAGGTTTATTTTTAATTTAATTCTATATATTTAGTTATCATTATTATTTTTAATTAAAATTTAGGTTGAATTATAGAATCGCAGGGCCTTTCAAAGATGAATCGCAACCATATTCACCTTGCTACCGGACTATTTAGAGACGAAGGTGTTATAAGTGGTAAGTTATTGATATATGCTTTATAAACTTGACAATGTTTCTAATTTACTATTCAAATCTTTTTTTTTTTTTTTTTATTGAGGTATGAGGAAGAATTGTGACTTGTTTATATATATTAATGTTCCAAAAGCTATGGAAGGTTAGTATTTTACTTAGTTCTCCTAGTCGGTCGGTCAGACTCGACCCAACCGGGTCGAGTTCGGGTGAGATTTTTCTGACCCGGGTTCAACCTATTAAGAAAAATCTCAAACCGGGTTTAAACTCCGTCGTTCAGAAAAATTTAAGCCGGGTCATATTCAGGCAATGAAATCAACCTTTACTTACTAAGTAAAGTTATTCATAAAGTTAGAATGCATATACCCCTAAAATTTTCATAAATTTGGACTACATTTATTAATGACTTTGATGTAACTCTTCGTTAAAAAATGCATTGAAAGAAAACATCATGCAATACTTTATCCAAATTCGCTGAAAATTTCATGATAGATGTAAATTATTTCTAGAATACAAAAATAGCGATAAAAATGGATAGATTCGTTTGCCATAAATTTTATTGTTAATGAACGACAAACGAACCTATATATGTAAAATTATTCAAGAGACAATTTACTCTTTGAAATTTTCAGAAATTTGGACAAATTAATACGTTTTGTGTCTTATGTTTGCATGAGTTTTTTCCTTCTCGAAACATTTTTATTCGTGAAGCGTTAGACATAAAGTGCATTAAAAAATATCGACCAAAATTTCAGAATGTATGCTTTCGAACAACCATACTCAGTACATAAAGTAAATTCATTGACCCATATCTGACCCGACCCGAGTTTGGGTGAACCCAAGGCGGTTCAAACCCAAGTCGTGTTGAGCCCAAGACGGGTTAGGCCGGGTTCGTGTTGAGCGTTACGCGGATCGGCCTATTAGAAGCTTTAATTTTGTCTTTCATTAAAATTTTAAAAGATCTAATTAACTTATTTTAAAACAACCATTTATAAAAGACGGTATTAGATTTTTTAGATCAACTAATGGTGTTATATTAACTGAAGGTATTAATGGATTTTTAAATGCAAAATACTTTTTCAAGGTTATAGATAAAAATAAAAAAGTTATTAAACAAGCTATTTTATAATTTAATTTTAAAACATATATTATTAAAGAGTTTTTTAGCTACTGGTAATTTGTAATAATTTTTAAAAATAAAAGTATGTAATACTAATTATTAATTAGTATTAGCGTTAGTAATATTATAGTGCTTCAAGTTACTTCTTATCTTTTTTTATTTTTTTTAATTTAAGTGATTTTGTTTTTTATTTATTAAGAAAAATCATAAATTAATAATATAAACTACGCGAAGGATCAGGATTATGACAGTCAGACTCAACATACAGAGCAGACTATGACACCCTCCGCAACTGTGAGAGCCAAGTATACGGTGAGCATATTTACAGAAGACCCTAACTCTCCTCAGTTTCTACTACTTCAACCTCTACTAAAGAACTTACATGCTTCAACAAATTCTTCAAATATCATAATATACCACTACTAAGCAATCACTAAACACTTAAATCTGTTATTCAATATCTTAATTATAATAATTTTTCTTTGTCTTACAAAATATCTATTAACTTTACTAAAACAAAAATTCTTATATATATTAACAATAATGAATCTTTACTTCTTAATCATATATTACTTCCAATTCATAAACAACAACAATTCTATAATTTACCAATATGATCCAATAATACTAACTCTTCTTCTCATTTCACTGGTTAAAATTTGCAAAAACAGCGCTAAATCAGCAAATATTCAGCATAACATTTAGCAACCATTCAGTTAACATTTAGTAAACATTTAGCTACTGTTTGGTACAATCGCTGCCACTTGGTATTCACAAATACCAAGTAGCAGTGATTGTACCAAATGGCAGCTAAATATTTACTGAATGTTTACTGAATAGTTGCTAAATGTTATGGTGAATATTTGCTGATTTAGTACTATTTTTTCAAATTTCAACTAGTGTTTATTATCACTTAATAATATCTTTAACTTAGATTCTCTTAAAATTTGTTTTTTAAATACTAATAGTTTCAGTTCATACTCAAAATAAATTCTTATCTATAACTTTATTATTGAATCTAATACATAAATATTTGAACTTTTAAAAATATATCTAAAAACAAAAAATATCAAATTTTTAGAACTCTTCAAAGATCTAATAAGTTATACAAACTACTAGAGTAAATTTACTAACTTTAGACAAGAAGAAGTAGAAATCTATATTCATAACAATATCTTAAAATTTATTAGCAAAGTCTATAAATATAAAGAATATATAATATTTATAGACTTCTCATTCTAAATATCTCCTATTTAACTAATACAAATTTACTTTCCTATACAAGAAAAATATAAACTTAGAAAAGAAGTATTTGACCAAATTACCTCATTGATTCAAAGTATTAACAAAAAATTATTTTAATAGAAGATCTAAACTTAATATCAAATCTAAAAATTGATCACTTTTCTTTAAAAAAATTATATCTACTAAAATCTCAACTTATCAAATTTTTCAAATCAAATTTCTATAATATATATAGACTATTTTATTCTGATGAAAATAAATATAGTTGTTTTTATAAAAATTATTATAGTAGAATAAATCAAATATGGACAAACTTATATATTACTCTATTAGACTATATAGACATACTTGATACTACTCCTATTCTTTAATTTGTAATACAAGCAAATTTGTCTGTATTTATTTTTAATTTTTGTAATTTTTAAATAAAACTTTAAATATTAACTTTAAATATATACTTTCTAAGTAAAATATATTTTTTAATATTTATTTTAACAACTTAGTTAAGAAAGTTTTTTAAAATTATTATAAAACTTTTGAGTAATAAATCTTTAAAGTTTTGTTTTGAAAATTTTTACTATAAAATTTTTAGTTAAATTTTTTGGATTTTATATATAAATAAGACTAAAACTAATTTTTACTTCTAATACAAATATAAATTTTTACAAATAAATCACAAAAGTTGTAATAATTAAAATTGTAATTTTTTAAAAGTTTTATCAAATTGCTTAATAAATTATATCTTTAAAACTTAAATTAAACAAGTTCATCTTGAAATATTAATAAAATTTTTGCAAAATTTTTTTTTATAAAATTAGCTATTTTTAGTTCATATATAACTCTAAATTTTTTTTTATAATATAAAAACAAATACTACAAAAAAATAATCTTTATTTTCAAATTTTATTATCTATAATTATTTTTTTAATATTTTTGTATTTTAAAAAAATAAATTAAAGCTGAATAAATGCAAAAACATAGGCAAATTTGTTCACATTGGTCTACAATTTAAAAGATAGTAAAAACTTATATTTAAAATATTTAAAAAATAGAATATATCTATTTTAAGTTTAAAAAAATTTTTTTATATATAAACTAAGATAATAAATAAATTTTAAAAAAAAAACTATATCTATAAAGCTTTATAAGTAAAAAATAAATTAAAAAAGTTAAAAAACTTCTAAATTTTATCTCTAAAACAAATCAAATAATTTGCTAGTTTATTAATTTTTTTAATTTAATTTTTATAAAAAGCTATAGAAATTTACTATAAAATTATAATTAACTAGAAAAAAAAAAATGTTATTAATTTATAAAATAAAATAAAAATTAATATAAAATAAGAAAAAGAAAAAAAATATAATGAATAAAAGAAATAATTTTGTTTTAAGAAATTAAAACAAAAAAACATCTTTAAAGAATTTTAAAGAAGTTAAAGAACAAAATCATAAGTTAGATTATAAAAAAAAAATAAAAAAAATAGTTAAAATTTAAAAATAAATAAACTTTTTTAATATAAACTAGTAGTTTTTTGAGAATTGAGATTAAAGTATTATATTTAGATATGTTTTTAGTTTTAAGAAAAAAATACTACTATAGCAAATTGTATTTGAATATAAAATAGATAATAAATAAATTTAGAATTGTAACAAAAAAAGCAGTTTTAAAATTAAAGTAGATTTAGTTTTATATATTTGTCTTAATATTAATCTAGTATTTATTTTAATAAAATAAAAAACAAAATCATCTAAATTAAAAAAAAAATCTATATATAATCTAGAGGTCGGAACCGGTTCTTACAATTCGACTATAAATTCGGGTTAAACCGGTTTTCATAGAAAATCGGTTATATAATACTCCAATTCGGTTGCAAACTCCGACAACCCGGTTTTTAAACCTTTCATTCGGTTTTATGCTATTCCCGATTTTGAGATGATCTATTTTTATGAATTGATTGTTAATTGATTAACTTGAGGAACTGTTAATTGTTATATATTAATTCTACACACGGTGTATTTAGTTCCGAAAAAAATTATTTATATTAGGATTACTTTGTTGTCCCATGTTACAGATATAATCTCTCACTGGTTACAGTTCCTTTTGTTTAATTGATTAGGTAAATTAATATCATATATGTAATTAGATAATGTAAATACGAAGCTTCGAAATTATATGGTTATCAAAATGATAGATAGACATTACTGTATTATATTATTTCTTTAATAACATAGATTATAAATAATAAATTGTACCAACTTGTATTTTCTTTAAATTAATAAATAAAAAATAAAAAAATATGGAATCCAATTCTTCTAATTTTGAGCCAATGCAACATTCTGAGTCTCTGAATTCGTCTTTAGATAATCAACTTTCCGATTCTTCTACTACAAATATTAAAAATATACAAAAAAAACAAAAAACTTACCATAAGCCACGAGCAAATCAAAGTCATACAATCTACTTTTTTGAGGAAAATAAAACAAATTCACAAATTGTTTACTGTAAAATTTGTACTAATAACTTAGCTGGTAGCAATAAAAAACCTTATCCATATACAAAAAAGGGTGGAAATACATCTAATTTAATTAATCATCTACGAGATAAACACAGTATTACTAAAATAAATTATCTCGAATATCTGGATGCTAATTATGAAGTAATGTATTTAATTTTTATAAATTAACAATTTAATCTTTTATCTTTTACATTAATTATTTTATTATTAGTTAAAAGATCTACTTACTGAAACGCGTGATCCAACACCTTATTGTTCACCAGACCAACAAGAGCTTGTAACTCAAAAGTTAATAACTTTTGTTATTAAATTTGTTCAACCATTGTATATCTTAGAAGAAGAATCATTTAAAGATTTAATGACAGCATGTGTACCTGGATATAAAATTCCTTGTATAAAAACTGCAAAAGATATAATTCATAAGGCATATCAATCAAGTAAAAATGAACTAAAATCTATGTTAAAAGAAAGTGCAGAAACAATACATTTTACTACAGACTTATGGACTTCAAAGTCACGACATGGATATCTTGGAATAACTGGAACTTGGTTAACTCCAGAATTTGAATTTTGTGAAGTTCTTTTAAAATGTGAGCATTTGCCATATCCACATTCGGGTGAAATTATTAGTCAAGAATTATATAAAGTAATTCAAAAATGGAGTTTACAAAACTCTATTTTTACTATAATAACAGATAATGGATCAAATATGATTCGTGGAATAAATTTACTTTCAGAAAATTATTTTCCTAATATTATTAGACAACCATGCGTAGCTCATACATTACAACTTTCTGTACTTGAGGGTCTTAAACAGTGTAAAGACTTACATCAACGAGTAAAAAATTTACAGACCTTCTTTAAACTTCCAAAACAAGCTGAAAGGCTTCGTCTTGCACAAAATGAACTTGATTCTTCTTCTCAACTAAGTTCTAATATAAATCCATTAGATGTTTTGGTTGATACTAAGACACGATGGAATTCGACATACTATACTTGGAAACGTGTCTTAGAACTTCATAATGCCATGCGTCATGTTTCAAATTCTTTACTTTTAAGTTCTGATCGTTTATTACAAAAAGAAGGTAAAAAATTAGAACGATTATGTCTTACTTTAGATGAAAAGATGTAAGTAACTATTGTTTTCTATAATTAGTAAATTAATTGTCAATACGTACAAGATAAATTAATATATAATTGCCAATTATATACATATAGATTTCTTAACAATATAGTAAATATGTTAGCTCCTTTTGAAAAAATTACACGACGTATTTCTGGTTCAAACTATGCTACATTTAGTATGATTCACCCTTATATGGAAATTCTCAAAAACTCATTTGTGCCACGATCAGATCTAGGAGAAACAAAACAATCTTATCTCGATTTAATATATGGTAGTACTAATTTTGATGAAAATAGTGACAATAGTTCTAATTATAGTTCTGATTCTATTAGTAGCGATGATAATATTCCAAGTGGTGGTACTCGTAGGCATTGGCAATATGCACACAGGCAATTTCGGCAGCATATGAAAAAGGGAAGAAAAAAAAGACGAACTACTGTAGTTAAAAAAAAGGGGCAATTAAAAAAAAAACAAAAAACAAATAATTTAGATAGTACCAGTAATCAAATTGAATACTTGCCTGCAGTTAATACTAATGGCTTATTAACAAATGTTCGTGCTGCAATTTTCTTATCTTTGGATGAGCTTTGGGCTATACCTTCTGACTTGGCCTTAATTGCGTCTATCCTTGATCCACGTTTTAAAACCTTTCAATGGGCACCAAATCAATTGAATCATGCAAAAAGATTACTTGAACGATCTTATATGGAACTAAAAATAGCTCTTGAGTTATTAAATTTAAATAATGATTTAGATAATCCTGTAAATAATTCAAAGACTCACGATGAAGATGATGAATTTTTTGGTCAGTTAAAAATTAAACCTCGTCAGGCATTAGAATTTACTGAATATGACGAAGTAACACGTTACTTAATATTGGATAATATTGAGCTTGACGATGATCCAATAAAATGGTGGCAATTACATAAATCTGAATTACCAATTCTTGCACAACTAGCTAGAAAATATCTTTCAATTCCGGCTTCTTCAGTACCATCTGAAAGATTATTTTCTGATGCAGGAAATCTTATCACAGCAAAAAGGACACGTTTATCACCAGATTTAGTAAATCAATTCTTGTTTTTGAAAAGAAATAGTAAGTACATTGAAATATTTTCGCCACAATAGCTTTCTATATATTATACATTGCGTTCTGCTTATTGACTATTTTAATATTACATATATAAAACAATAATGCACTTTTTGCTTATAATTAATGTAAACTAACATGTATAAAATATTAAGTTACGTACTAAAAGTGGTATATTTTTTCAAAATTATATAACTTACATATGTAAAAATTAAATAAATTGATTTCTTAACGATTCTAATTGAGATATGTACAAAAATCTTTCTTCGATAATGCTGCGTTCTTATTAATAATTTTCGAGAAGTGACTAATTATTTATTAGTGGTTGAGTCTAACTTTGATTAATCAAATATTCATAGTCGACACTGACCAATCAGAGAACTAATACGTCACGAATTAACATGTGATAATATGATCCGAATTAATTCGGTTTAAACAAACCCGGTTTTACCTTATTAATAACCGGTTTTATATTATACGAAAATCCAATTCGGTTCTTGAATTTACAACCGGTTCCGA
>CAJVPM010000337.1:0-18769 GCA_910592325.1 Scutellospora calospora | reverse complement strand
TGTAGTCAGAATTGTACAAAAAAGATTAAACAAAGTGTTTGTTGAAAAGCAGATCTTAAAAGGAGCAAACTTTGCAGGACTGCCTAATGAAAGCACTATGGCACCAATTCATGTCTTAAATAATGTTATTGAAGATACAATTCAAAAGAACAAAGAGTTATAGATTACATTCTAGGATATGCAAAAAGCTTTTGATTCAGTTAGTATTTATGCTCTAGAGCTCTCTATAAGAAGAATTAAACTTCTAGAAAATCTAATCACCTTTATTAAGCAATTATATCAAAACTATAAAATAAGGATGATAACAGATTAAGGTCTAACTGACTTCTTCGTAGCTAGTGATGGTATAGACCAAGATGAAGTTATCTCTCCACTAATATGAAGAATATTTTATGATCTATTACTAGTAAGAATACAGCAACTAGGAATAGGATACCAAATGAAACTATAGTGGCTAGTAGATATCGAAAAGTGAACCTTTAAAACTAAAAAAGCTATGATTTCAGTACTAGCATATGCAGATGATACTACATGAGTAGTAGGATCTAAGCTCACATTACAAAAAATCATTCAAGTATCAAATAGCTTTTTTATACTAAACGATATCGAGATAAACAGAGCAAAATCCAAAGCAATCACTTGGAAACCTCATAAAAAAGAAAAAGAAGAAGAATATATCCAAATTGGAACACTACTAAGTGTAGTTAAAATTAAAGAACCAGAAGAAAGTACAAGGTTTCTGGGAGTTTGGATAAGCTTAAGAAAACAAGAGAAAACAAGTATTCTTCAGTGCAAAAAATAAGTAGAAAAGTTGACATGTATACTAAGGTACAAAAAACTCTCAACGAGTCAGATAATATATATTAACAATATGGTATTGCTTCCAAAGCTTGAGTATCTACTAGCAAATGTCTGCTTAAAGAAAAAATTATGTGACGCTATATACTAGCCTATACTTAGACTAATAAAATAGAAACTAGAACTTCCATCTACATGTGCAAATGCAACTCTCTGACACAAAGAAATATTTGGAGTAGTAAGCTTATGACAAAAACATATAGAACACCATATATATGAGCTCTTTGTTAGAATAAACACAAATGGCATTGTAGGCATAACTACTTTAATAAGACTAAAACAGTCTCAACTAGATGCAAATATATCAGAATGCATTCTTATTGCAGAAAATATGAACTAGAAAAAAACTAAGCATAGAAATTTAGGTACTACGATAATGCAACATACAAAAAAATTTAGTATAAGCATTGCAAAAAATGAGTTTACAGAAGGTTGGAGTTTTACAAACTTGCAAGAGAGAAATAGTTGTCTTATCAGTAGCATTCTCAATAAATACAACGTAAAAGAAGCACAAGAAGGTATAAGTGAGCTTAACTTATAAATCAGCTATTAGATAATGAACAAGAAAGAATGGTTACTTGGAGACAACTTAAAGTAAGAGAAAGAAAAAGATATGTCAGAAGAAAAACAAAGTGGTTCCAAGCTTTAGAAAGTAAAATCATAGCAGATAGGAGCACAAGAAAAGTAAACGAAGAATACTAAAAAAGAAGAGAATTCTAGATACAAGAAATTGAAAAAAAAATCTCTCAGGACAAGAGGAAAAAAAATAGGTACTCACAAAAGACAAAGAAAACAAGAAGAGTAATATAGGTCATATTATCCGAAAGAAAAAAAGATAGTAGAAGTAGAGATCTGAGAAGAAGATAACAAAAATTCATATAGATAACAAGAAGTATACGATGAAGAAACCAAACTCAAGAAAAATAGACAAATACAAAGAGTTGAACTACAAGAGATTCACAATATCTTAGGTCTCATATAGAAGAAAGATAATATACCAGAAGTAGTATTCAGTAGAAAGTATTTGGAAAAAACAGAAAAGGGAACCAAAAAAGCAAAGTAGGAGATTTTAAAAAGTTTAAAAACCTAGAGTACGTCAAAGTAGAAGATAGCTAGGAAGCAGAGTTAATCAATTAAGTTATTCAAGATATAAGAATTAGAGAAGAATTAAAAAGTAGATTGGAAGCAAATAGAAAAAAAAAGAAAATAGTATTTTATACAGATAGCTCACTTGGTAGAGAAGATATTGGAAGAAAAGTAAGAATGGGTTTTAGCGTAGTTCAAATAGATAGCACAAATAATATAGTTTTTAGTTACAAAGGAAGGATAGGAAATTGGTTCTCATCTACTTGTGCAGAGCTAGTAGCTTGTCTAATAGCAGTTTTGTTAGTTCCTAGTAGATGCAAAGTAGAAATTAGGATGAATAGCTCATGCATAATATTGGTAGTTAAGAACTGCCTAAAAAATAAAAAAATACGTGAGTGGTTGAAGTCTAAGAACAATAATATTCTGCGTGCAATCAAGAAAGTCTGTAAAAGCAAATCAGTTCAGTTAACATTCACAAAAATCAAAAGTCATTCTGGAGACATATATAATGATGTAGCAGACATACTTGCAAAAGAAGGAATACATGAAGCATATAGTATAGAGCTAAATTATATCAGCAACAATAGTATAAAATATATTCCTAAATGAAAAAAGATAAGTTTAGAGACTCCACTAAGAGGCTTCATTAAAAAAGCTGTTCAAATAATGTACAAAGCAGAGTGGACATAGTTAAGAAAGAAAAATGACAAGGAATACCAAACAAGAATTCAAAGACAGGATTGGAAAGCTTTCAAGAGTATACTTGGAAGCTACCATAAGCAATATCAAAATCCTGAAGTAAACCACTTGTGATTTTTCAAAACTAAATACATCAAAAATCTCCTTTCAATAGTTGAAACTTTAAATTGTAGAAGACCTCAGATATACAAAAACAACCTATGCAAAAAATGCTTTAAAGAAAAAGAAATGATTAGATATTTGATTATATGTGAAAAAACAAATCAAGTGCTAGAAAAAATCAAAGAAGAAGCATGGAAACAGCCCTACAAAGATAAAAAAATAAAGAAAAATTGGGATTTATTGAGCATATATCAAGCTATCTAATGTGAATAAGAAAGAAAAAAATAAAAAAGAAAAAAATGGATAAGAGGTATTCTGAGTAAAGAAGATGTAGAAAAAATCAAAAATATTGTTGGCTCTGAAGGTATAATGACTAAATTTTGGAGCCTATTTTGGAATATCTGAATAGAACTATTCTACAAGGAAGTCTGAAAAAACTGATACAAAGAGATGGAAGCATAGGAGAAAAAAGAAAAGATTTCTAAAAAGGAAAAATATACTAAGAGAGGAAAAAAGAAAAACATCTCAAAGAAAAGCTTTACGAAAAGAAAAACAAACTGCAGAATAGATAAGAACACAGAATATCATAATATTAGTCTTAGAATAGCATTAGATAGTATAAACAGAGAAGTAAAAGAGAGAATTTCAGATAATTGGATTTAAGTTAGTCATGATAGGCTGTAACGTCCTTCTTATACTGTATTGTAGTTTATGGATTATAAATTACTCAAGTATAGGACAAAGGTTACTATAGCAGATCGCACATAGGTATCTATAGAATAACTAGGTGAGTCAGGACTTAAAAAATTAGGCATTAGATAGTATAAAACTAAATAATGTAGTTCATTATATAAAGAACAAAACTAAATAAAGTCGTGGCATGACTGCTGAATTAAAAAAAAAATAATAATAATTAATTAAGAAAATATGCTAAAGTTTATTTGATAACATTTCTGTTCCCTTAAAGAATTTATTCTGTAAATACTAAATATAAAATATAAAACTAAAACTAAAAAGAAATAAAAATTATCTAATTCTAAGTATTAAATTTTAGTAGAAATTATTTAATAAAATTTGAATATTTCATGTGACTAAAATTAAAAGAAAATGTTCAATGATATTCAATTACTATTTTCTAAAAATAGATAATTATTATCAAATTCTATATAAACTATAAGTTCAAATTAGGAAATTAACAAGTCATATGTAATTTATAATAATCAATATTAAAATCTTTATTGTTGTTTTGATGAATTTTTAAAATAATTATTTAAAAATTTTTGATGTAATTTTTAAATTTTTCTGTGTCTAATAATAATTTTTCAAAAATTATTATTATTATTTTTACAAACTTTTTGTCCTGTTTTTATTTGGTTTTTTTTTTTGCTTTGGCTTTTTTCTATGATAAAGAATAAAAAGATATATATATTTTTTGGTAACTATAAGCTTTTTGCTAGTTGAGTTATACTGTGAGCTTAGGCCAGTATAATTCAATTATTTTTATTTCAGACTGTAAGCTTTAGCTGGTTTTCTATTTGAATAAGCTTTTGCCTTAGTAGATATTTTTCTTTTAATATTTTTCTCTTTTTGAACAAGTAGTAGTATATAATACTACTTGTTTTTTAGTCTTTGTAGTTTTAAGCTTTAAGGTTCCTGAGCTTAGTTAAAAAGATAAGGAACTTATATTAACTAGTATAATAAATAATAAATCTTATTTATTATATTTCTTGAATAAGTTTCTTGCCAATATGTAGATAGATTTTTGTTGTTCTTTTTGTTTTTATTTGAGTATATATATTTAGAAAATCATCATTTTCTAATTTTTCGTTGTTTTATTTTAGATACCAAAAATTCTAAAAAAGAGTTTGTTTATGGAAAACTTGTAGCTCAATAAGCTAAGATACAAGAGCTTCAAGAAGAAGTTCTAAAGTTGCAAGAAGAGATGAAGCAACTTAAGAAAGAAAATAAGACTTTGTAATATCAAAAATCAAGGCTAGATTTAGAAAAGGAAAAGAAAGAAATTTAAAAGGAAGTTCATTTAGTTTCAAAGAGTAGTATAGAATGAGCTTCTATAGAGTATATATTAAATAAAGAGTAGATTAAAAAAAATCCAGAAGTAGATCTAGATAGTTTACTAAAAGATAAATAAATTTTTGTAAATAAAAATAATTTGTTTGATAAAATAAAAGTTTAAAAATTGTTTGAAAAAAAAAATTAAGTTTTAAAAGTTTTTTGATAAACTTCTAATAAAAATAAAGTTTTAAAAAATATTTTAAAAAAATAAATTTGTTTCTAAAATATTTAAAAAAATTGTTTGAAAAAAAATAATTTAGAGTCTAAAATTATTAAAAATTTAGTGTTTTTTGATCAGGTTTCAAAAAATTTTCATCAAAAGATCAAAGTTTTTTTTTTTGTTATTAAGGCAGCTTACATTGCTGAAGGAATTTTTATTAAAATTGCATACAGAATATATATTAATAGTCCTTACAGTTTGTAATTACATGAAGAGTGTACAACAAGCTACATGTATAACTTTAGTCATTGTCTAATTTAAGTAGTCTGCTGCACAGGTGATTAGACTACTCGATTAGTTCTACACTATACTGCTATACTTGTAACCTGTCTATGAGTTACCTATTTAAACACTCTGTTCATTAACCTATACAGATCTAATCTAACATCACAGCAATACCTAACTGCTTAAGCTAGCTAGCTCGTTACAGATCTATTTATTCAGAATAGCTTAGGTCCTCTTAGGATATATTGTACCTAACGTATTGTAGATATCACAGAGCCAGTTAACCTCGAAGCATATCTACTAGAGTAGTCTGTACTCATTTTATAAATTTACTTAGTTTAGACCCTTGTAGATGTTCATACAACTCTAGTTCCTACTATAGCTTCTACTAGTTTTCTGTATTCTATAATCTCAAATGTTTTATAAAGCAGATTCTCCTAATTCAGTTAGCTGCTAAGCTAAGTTGGTGTTACTAATTCTTTCTGTAGAACAGATTTATATGCACCTAACTCAATTTGCATCTTTTGATGATAGTTTCCTTTCTGAATTAAGTGTTAGCTGGTATGACTGTTGAAGGCTATACTACTTCACTAACTCTGGATTTCTACTATACAGGTCTTCTGCTTGTAAATCCTATCAAGATTTATTCATATAACACTATGTCTCACCAAATGCCTCATTATACTTCTAATATCTGGATGATATTAGTGCAATATGATTTACAGAGTTATAACTCCAGAAACGAACAGGGTTTACTATAAGTTAGGTATAGAGGTTCAGGTAATTATTCAAATTCATCGACAGTAGGATTTGAACTTCAGACTTCTTGCATAGCAATCTGGCAATCTAACTACTATACTAAGATTACTAGACCTTAAAATCAAAGTTTTGAAAATTACAATAAATTAAAAATTGAAATAAAAATTAAAATTAAAGTATTTTTAATTAAGTAAAGAAGATACTTTTTTTTTTTTTTTTTTTTTTTGTTTTTGATACAACATGGCATCAGCTAAACTTTTATTAGTATTGATAGTGAGTTAATAATTACACATTGTGAGAGTACAACTAGCCATACGTATAACTTTAGATTGTCTAATTTAAGTAGTCTGCCTGAAGGTTTTACACTAGCTGCTATACCTGAAATCTATTTGAAGATTACCTATTTAAACCCTCTGGCTCTATGACACTTACTCGTATTCTATCCTTTTTTATCAAGTTCGCCTAACCCTATGCTACTTCTCCAGGAAGACACTCGAGCTAATATATGTTCACAAACTTTAAGATTCGAAGTCTAGGCCTATCTCAGGTACCCCTTCCCCAACTTTCTAATCTATGGGTGCTATAATACCCAACTATTCTATGCTATATTCTAATCTAGCTTGTATATACCCTTGTGCGATGTTCGTACAAACCCAGTTTCTACTGTAGCCTTCTACTAAGTTAGTCATCTGTGCTTCCAGATATCTTACGAAGTAGATCCTTCTAAATCTGTTGCTTAGTGTTGCCTGCTTTGCCACCAGATATCATATGAGACAGATCCTTCCAAATCTAGTTAGCTGCCAAGCCAAGTTGGTGTTGCCATATGACTTCATGTAATAGACTTACTCGTACCTGTTTTATCGATCCTTCTGCACTCAAGACTTACTCATATCTATTTTACTGATCTTTTCATATGCAGATTTTCTTTCTAGATCAGACGTTAACTGGTATGACCATCAAAATTCGTACTACTTTACCTAACTCAGGATTTTTACCATGCAGATCCTCTGCCTATAGATCCTATCAAGATTTATTCATGTAATATTATGTCTCGCCAAATGCCCTGTCATACTTCTAATACCCTGATTGGTATTAGTGTAATGTGATTTACAAGGTTACAACTCCAGAAACAAGCAGAGTTTACTGTAAGTTAGATACAGATGTCTAGGTATTTATTCAATTTTATATATAGTAGGATTTGAACCTTAAACTTCTTGCATAGTGGTCCAGCAACCTAACTACTACACTAAGATCACCAGACCTAAGAAGATACTTAAAATATTTCAAGGGTATTAAAATAAAATTACTATTAATCAAATAAATAGTAATATCAAATAAAATAAAAGAATAAAAAGATAGAAAATATTGTAACTTAAGTAGTACTACCTATACTTATCAGTTAGGATTGCTATATCCTAAGCTAGATTTAAACTCTTGATCTAAAGATCAACTAGATATACATATCTAAACTATTATCTTATAACTGCTTAATATCTAAAATTTTTCACAGACCCTTTTTAGATAGCAAGAATTTGCTAACAATTGTCTAATAAAATAATTTAATTTTGGTTATATGAAATAATTCATACTTATTTTATGAATTTACCTAGCTTAAACCCTTGTAGATGTTCATACAACTCTAGTTCCTATTATAGCTCTCTACTAGTTTTTTGTATTCTATCTTCTCAGATATTTCATAAAGCAGATCCTCTTAATTTAGTTAGCCACTAAGCTAAGTTAGTATTACTAATTCTCTCTGTAAAACAGATTTATATGTACTCAACTCGATCTGTATCTTTTGATAATAGTTTGCTTTTTGGATCAAGTATTAGCTGGTATGACTATTGAAAGCTATACTACTTCACCAACTCAGAATTTCTACTATGCAGATTCTCTGCTCATAGATCCTATTAAGATTTATTCATGTAATATTACATCTTACCAAATGCTCTGTTATACTTCCAATATCCAGATAATATTGGTGCAATGTAATTCATAGAGTTACAACTTTACAAACAGACAGGGTTTACTGTAAGTTAGGTACAAAGGTCTGATTAATTATTCAAATTCATCGATAGTGGAATTTGAACTCCAAACCTTTTGTATAGCAATTGATAATCTAACTATTATACTAAGATCACCAAACTTTCTATGAAATTTTATATATATCGATATTAGCTAAAAAATAATTAAAAAATTTATTCAAATATTTGCAATTATTAAAAGCAATTTTTATGAATAATAAAAATAACTTTTCTGTATTTCTGTATTATAGTATAAGTAAATTACATAATTTTAAAGGTCTGGCGATCTTAGTGTAGTGGTTAGATTGCCGGATCACCATGTAAGAGGTCTAGGGTTCAAATCCTACTGTATACAGAATTGAATAATTACCTAGATATCTGTATCCAACTTACGATAAACTCTGCTCGTTTCTGAGGTTGTAACCCTGTAAATCATATTGCACTAATGCCAATTAGGTATTAGAAGTGTGACAAGGTGTTCGGTGAGGCATAACATTATACGAATAAATCTTGATAGAATTTATGGGTAGGGGACCTGCATTATAGAAATCTTGAGTTAGGTAAAGTAGTACGGATTTCAATAGTCATACCAGTTAATGTCTAATCTGAGAAAGGAAATCTGCGTATGAAAAGATCGGTAAAATAGATACGAATAAGTCCTGAGTATAGAAGGATCAACAAAACAGGTACGAGTAAGTCCATTACATGAGGTCATATGGTAACACCAACTTGGCTTAGCAGCTAACTGAATTTGGGAGGATTTGTCTTGTATGATATCCAATGGCAAAGCAGGCAATACCAAACAACAGATTTGGGAGGATCTACTTTGTGTAATATTTGGAGGCACAGATGACTAACTTGGTAGAAGACCATAGTAAGAACCAGGTTTATATAAACATCGAACAAGAGTATATGCAAGCTAGATTAGGATATAGCGTAGTATAGTTGAGTACCACAGCACTCATTGATTTGGAAGTTGGTAAAAGGGTTCCTGAGATGGGCCTAGGCTTCGAATCATAAAGTTTGTAGACATATGCTAGCTCAGGTATCTTCCTGGAGAAGTAGCACGGGGTTAGGCTAGCTTGGTATAAATAGATAGAAACAGATAAGTTATAGGACCAGAGGGTTTAAATAGGGAATCTTCAAATAGATTTTAGGTATCACAACTAGTATAGAACCTTCGAGCAGACTACTTAAATAGACAATCTAAAGTTGTACGTGTGACTAGTTGTATTCTCACAATATATATCATTACCTACTATCAAATAACCAATAAAGTTTTGGCCGATGGCATTTGTATAGGTAAAAAAAAAAAAAAAAAAAAAAAAAAAAAACAAAAATAGATTAAAATAGATTATCTTAGTAAAATAAAAAGTTTTATTTAAACAAACTAAAAATTTTAACTTTAATATATATAATAAACTTATTTTTTTATTAAAATAGTCTTCTTGTTTAAAATAAAATTTTAAAATTAATAAATATTTCTTTTTAATAAAGTTATATAAAAATATACATTCAAATTATCAGAGAATTTATAACAATTCTTTCTGATAATCTCTTTTCTCAAAAAATTTAAAAAAGTAAAAAACAAAAATTTATTAGAGAATATGAAAAAGTTTTTTTTACAATATTACAGTTTTTATAGAAGTCAACTACTTGCTTTCAGAAACTCTTTTGTATATTTAACATGTAAGCTAAAAGTAATATTATACAAGATAACTAGCAGATAGAACTCTTGTATAAAAATTTTAGTAAAGAGATACAAAAGAGCTCTTTGTTAATGAAGTTGATAAAAGAAATTTTAAGATAGAGAACAATCAATTATTTTGTTTATACATTCTTTTGAACCTTAGAAAACAATAATATATTGTAAACTTTTTCTCTTTAATCTTCTATTTTTTTTGATAAAAGTAGAAAATCTAAATTCTTCTCTACAAAAGATTAGTATTGTTTATATCTTCTATTTTTAGAAAACCTCTGTAGATATGCAATCTCATACAGTAAACAAGTTACATATTTTGTTTACTAGTAGTTTTCAATATAACTTTAGTACTATAGATTTTAGAAAAAGATGATACAAAACTGTCAAAATACAGGTACTAGGAATAGATTATATGTTAGAAAAGAAATTATTTGAGATAGGCTATAAGTTATACAACTTAAAATTTTTAAGCCTAACTCAGATTATAGAATACTTAGTTACTAATTTATTTTTTCTTATATTTTGTCCTTTTTACATCACTACTTAACAAAATTTTTACAACTTAGAATAAGTTTTTCTTTGTTAGTAAGCATTTATGCTTTTAGTTTAGTAACAATTATTATTTTTTTTATCTTGAGACTAGATGTTAACTACTATTAGCTTAACTTTAGTTAGATTAAGAAGGATTTAGGATCTTGATATGAACTTGAAATTACCTTCTTTTGATCCAAAGATAATATTATCTATAAAGAAATTACTAAGAAGAAGAAAACTAACTTCTGTAACAGATCATATTTAGGCATCTACTAAACCTATTTGGGTTTATATTAACAGCTAAGTGAATCCAGAATTGCAATA
The DNA here is from genome assembly GCA_910592325.1 of Scutellospora calospora. Taxonomy (NCBI): domain Eukaryota; kingdom Fungi; phylum Glomeromycota; class Glomeromycetes; order Diversisporales; family Gigasporaceae; genus Scutellospora; species Scutellospora calospora. The sequence goes on along the minus strand of CAJVPM010000337.1, from coordinate 8,163 downwards.
GAAAAGATATTTTTATTATATTAATTTAAGACTTTTTGTAATATTATATTTCTAGTTGTCATAGTATACAACATTCTCAATAAAATGAAAGATAAGATCACTCAAGTTAAAATATATATATATATATATATATATAAGCTATGATTTTTATAAAATTTTAAAAAGTTATACAAAGTTTAATTTTTTGTTAATATGTAAGTTAAAAATAATCAAAGCTTCAAAGTTTATATCGATATGTTTTTAATATAATACAATAATAATTTTACTATTAAAAATAGTGTGACAAATCGTAAAAAAGTTTTCTACTCAAACTGTTTTATAAATTCAGATATTAATTGGTAGTAAAATGAGGCTCGTAAACCTATTAAACAGTTGACTCCCATCTGAAACTTTACGATGTAAGTTTGGATTTATTAGTTTATTTTACAAACGATGATTAAAAATCAACAGTTTCGTAGAAGGTATACACACAAGCGTCGAGCAATTAGAATCGCTTTTTTGAAATATTTCCCAAAATATGCGCGATAATATCAAAAGATCGCCTAATGTTAGGTTAGAGATGTCAACAATCACAAATTAATCACAAGTCGAATTACAATATTAGGTTTAGAGGGCTGCCGTCAATACGTACAGTGGGCAGTTCTAATAATTTTAAATTTTATTTTAGTATCGGCTCGCTCAAGTCGTTTGCATCACTACCAATATAATTCCATCTTATCACAAAAAACTTTTTAAAAAAAACAAAGACCATATTAAAAAAAAAAAACCCCCATATACTGTACGACTATAATATATTCATCATTTAGGTTTAATTATCAAGTTGGTTGTTTTTTTTTTATTTTTTTTATTTTTGAAATAATGCAAAAAATTGTATTCTTAATGCAGATGTTTTAGATTATTAAAATGTTCTCTTCAATTTATAAATTAAGAGTATAAATATTCTAATAAGCCATTAAATGTGAAATAAAGTAAATCTATATTAATAATGAGAATTGGCCATTACAATGAATCATGTTAGTAATCTGTCAAAATAGACAATGAAAAAAAAGGGGGTTTGAATTGTCTTTTTTAATCGACTATATCCTAATTTTAAAAAAAAAATCCTAATTTTGATTTTCCTGTGCATCAAAATCCAAAACTTCCATAACAGTTTTTCCTTCCCGTTGTAGCAATACAACTGCTTTTGTTTCTTGAAATGCCAATCTCCAAACAGCGTTTCCAGAAGTTGTTATTTCACGAATAAATTCACCAGTTTCGACATCCCACAATTTTATATGACCATCATTACCACCTGATACGATTCGTTTTTCATCAAATTGCAGACATGTAACCGAATTGTCATGTGCAGCAATATTTTGAACGCATCGATTTGTCTCAAGATCCCAAATACGAATAGCACCATCACTTCCGCCAGTAACAAGTATCGAATCATGAAGTTGTAATTGACCAACAAGTGATGTATGTCCTTGTAACACACCCAGACAAAATCCGGTTTGACGAGACCAAACTCGTGCGGTAGAATCAAGAGATCTTTAAGAAATAACTATATTAATAGAAAGTCAAATGCTTGTACTTATAATAATAATTGTATAACTTACCCAGTAACAATTTTATCACCATCAAATGCGATCGAATAAATTTGTGAGTAATGTCCTTGAAGAACATGTAAACATTCACCAGTTACTATATCCCAAACCTAAAATTTATAATTTTTATTAATGAAATTGATATTTAAAATAGAATATTTATTAAATTGTTACTTACTCGGGCAGTGCAATCATAACTCCCAGATACTACAACATCACCACAAATTTCCATACATCGTACACTTGCTTGGTGTCCAGCCAACAAGTGAATTAATCTACCTTCTTCGATATTCCAAACACGAAGTGTTGCATCTCGAGATCCACTAACAGCAATGGTTTTATCCTTCATTTTTAGTGAACGTACCGTTGATGTGTGACCATGTAAAACATATTTGCATTCAGCTGTGATAATATCCCAAACCCGAACTTCTCTAAAAAAAAAAAAAAGATGTATATATATATATATTAATAATGGATATATATATATATAAGTATTAAGACAAGATAAAAAATTTTTTTTTTTCCTTTTAATAAAAAAAAAAAAAAAAAGGTCACATTTTTACCTATCACAGCCTCCAGAGACTAAAACTTCGTCAATATATTGCAACGCCCATACGCCACCTTCGTGTCCTGTCAATGTTTTTATATAATTTCCATCAGATACATCAAATATATGAATTTTTTTATTATCCATCCCTACTACTATATAATTTTGACACATTTGTAAAGATGTAACTACACCCGAATCAGGGCTAATATGAGTAACAAGTGTTCTTCCACCATGTTTCCAGTTTGATTCAACAATATATCTCCTTCGAAAATGATCTTTATATGAAAATTTACTATTACATTTAAGAGTAGGTGATTCAAAAGTAGGAGAAGGTGGTAATACAGGAACAGTTGAACTACGTCTTCGAAAATGATGACGTACGCAAAGATTTTTCCAAGTGAACTCATCATTTAATAAAGAACGCCAAAATTTAGAAACACTTGAAGCTCTAGAAAGAGTTTTTGGATCATTAATAAAAGATAATATATGAAGACTAAGTTCAATTGGAAGGTCTTTCAGAAAGTCACGTTTCAAACGTGGTGATATAAAATTGGACACGAAAACTAGTTGTTCAGTATTACAAGAATTTAAAAGTTCAGCAAGAAGTTTTTGCCTTTGTAAATTGTCCATATTTTGAAAACCCATTCTTACAGTACGACGAAACTCATCGTCAGGTGGAGGAGGGGGATATCCCTCAGATGAAACAGGTGGAAATAGTTGTGGTGAAGGAGCAGGAGTTGGAAGACTATGAAAATTTGTAGTTGATACCCAAGGAACTTCAGGAGGAAGAGGACGTTGTGTTATAGATAGTGTTTGCTTTTCCTGACAATCATTTGGAGTTTGTAAATTAATTTTTCCTTTAGGCATCTATTTTGAAATTCTTTTATTTAGTAACACGTATACTAGTTTTTTATTTTTTTCAAATATTTTTTGCGATTATAAGACTTCAAAAGATGTGGGAAAAAAAGAATTCGAAGGAAGATAAAACTAAGAGAAGTGGAGAAAAGATATTTAAATATACAGATATATAAGAGCACAAATAGAACAAAAAAAAAAACAGCAGGACAACGAATAAGGCCTTTGAAAGATTTGACGGGTTTGTTCTTCAAACTTTTAATGTAAAGTTCTAAAAGACCTTACATGCTAGTATAATAAGTATACATATGCAAGAGAACCAAAAAAGAACATTTGTAAGCCAGTCATATGTTTAGATTTATTAGTTTATAGTAAAGTTCATTTATTCAAATTAACAGCTTAAGTTGGACAGTCGGGTGGCTTTATGTATTCTTTGACCACTATTAATTTTATAATTCGGTGAGGGTTTTAATAAGGTGCATTGTTTACAATCTTTGTATAAGTTCACGTGAAAGCAAGTCGAGACCGCCAGTTACTCAAAATTTCGCATTTTTCGAGTAACAATAATAACGACAAGGAACCATATAAACTTTGCATTAACTATTAAATAAACTTATTCAAAGACTTTAACTGAGTAAATATCTTTTATATCGAGCTTTTAACAAACAATAGTTTTTTTTTTTGTTCTAATAGTACCATAGTATGTTTGTTGAACACCTAATTAAGGTTTTTCTTGGCACCCAATACGATGATGAAACGAATCGTAATTATTATATATAATATCGATATTATTGTATTACGAATAAAAAAATCATTGTTCATATAAATCTATAAATAACTTAGATGAAGGTTTTTTTTTTTTTTTTTTTTTTGACAGATTTACCAGTATATCATATGAACTCCGTATCGTTATGTTAAAAAATCGGGTAAATCGATTATTTGCTATTTCTCTAAAAAATAACGTCAGAATAGCATAATTAATATCCATAATTAAATATCAAATATCGATATCGTGAGAATTTATATAATTTGATTGATTTTAAGCCAAACTATATCGAGATTTTAATTCATTACTTTTATAAAACAGTTAACGACAATTTATTATTTAGCGTCACTGCTTTGCAAATTTAATCTGATATAATTAATAATTCTGATATAATTAATAATTAATAGAGATGGACCAATTCTTAATATTAGTCATAATTATTAAGCGTTAGGCATTTTATAATGCACGTGGTTTATTTTAATCGACAAATATACGGTGACTATCCCGCACAATCAATGTCTTCAAAAGTGAAGGTTTCTTTCATAATTTAAATTTTGAGTTCGGGATGTCCTTGGGGTAGTTAATGTGTGAATTAAAAATTTATAAAATGTCAAAATTTTATGCGTTTTGATTGGTTGGAAATTGAGTTATATGGATAAAGTCTGGATTGAATCGGTTATCTATAGTCAACAATAGTCATCTAGAGGGGGTAACTATGCTAGATAATTAAGGCTTCATCCAACGAAGCCTGTAGGAAAATCCCACGGGCACCATTTATGTCTCTATTGATACAGAGACCACACCTTCCATATTTAAACACTTTTCTACCTCCTAGTTTTCTATAGATCCACTCACATTTACTACACGTTTTACTTGTGTATGTCTCAAAAAATAAAATTTTTTTTTATTTCTAGTTATATAAGTTATGTATCTGTTTTTTATAAACCCAAATAAATATCTAGTTTTAGAGTTGTTAGTTCTATATAAGCTTGTTATCACAGATTTCTGAATTAGGCTAATTATAATTTTTTAATAGCGATAGTGTTTAGAATAGAGAGATAGATGTATTATATTGTTTTGTTTTTGTTGGTCAAATTGGTCTGGTCGAATCGGTCGAATTGGTCAAACTGGTCAAATTGGTCAAGTCTATTTTAAATAATATATATTTTATTGACTAATTTGACCAGTACAAATTCTTTGACTGGACCGATCAAATTGGTCTGGTCGAATGGTCAAACCGGTCTGGTCAAGCCAACACTGAATTGTTTATAATAACAAAAGTATAAAATAAAAATAAAGAGTAAATCTATTTGTAACTGACGACCAATTGTACCAATGAGGATGCAAGATCAAATGTAACGTTATACCTGATCGTGTAACGTAAAAACGAAGCCTTGTAAAATTTTACTAAAACTATGTCTTCGCTAACTCTAATCCTAACTAAGCCCTAACCCTAAAGTTAATAATAGGAATATGTCTATGTTATTATAATTGTTTTGATTTTACATTATATACAAAACTATCACCACTAGTAACAAGCATATTTTTTTAAAAATAAAATAATAAAATACTTTTTTATAATTTTGTATATAAATAATTATTATTTAATAGTATTTTTTTAAAAATTTAAGAGTAGAAAGAATATGAATTATTTTTACTATAATCTATATGCTATTCTATTTTTGACAAAAAATAAACACAAGCTTATATAATAAAAATTTTTAAAAAATAATCAAAATTTATTAAAATTTTATTATATATATAGTAGATTAAAATTTTTTATTTATTTTAATAAAATTTTAAACTTTGTATAGTTTAAAAAAAATCTACTTGTATATGTTATAAAGTTTTTAGAAAGTATCTAAATTTTCTAAAGTTATATAAATAATCAAATTTAATTAACTAAATTTATTATTTTTTATAGTAAATTTTTAATATTTAATCTTAAAAAATATATTTTTTGTTAAAGAAAAATTTAAACAGTGTATATACATTTTGTGTTTCTATATAAAATTAATTATAGGTCTAGTGATCTTAGTGTAGTGGTTAGATTGCCAAACTGTCATACAAGAGGTCTGAGGTTCAAATCTCACTATCGATGAATTTGAATAATTACTCAGACTTTTGTACTTAACTTACAGTAAACTCTGTCTGTTTCTGAAGTTGTAACCCTGTAAATTATGTTGTACTAATATTATCTAGATATTAGAAGTGTGATAAGACATTTAGTGAGACATAATATTATACAAATAAATTTTGATAAGATCTATAGACAGGAGATCTGCATAGTAAAAATCCCAAGTTGGTGAAGTAGTATAGCTTTCAACAGTTACACTGACTAATGCTTAATTGAGAAAGGAAACTATTGTCAAAAGATGCAGATCGAGTTAGATGTACATAAATTCATTCTATAGAGAGGATCAGTAACATCAACTTGACTTAGTAGTTAACTGAATTGAGAGGATCTGCTTCATGAAATATTTGAGATTATAGAATATAGAAAACTAGTGGAGAGCTATGGTAGGAATTAGGGTTGTATGAATATCTACAAGGATCTAAGCTAGATAAATCTATAAAATAGGTACAGACTACTTTAATAGGTATACTTCAAAGTTAACTAGCTCTGCAATACCTACAATATGTTAGATATAATATATCTCGAAAGGATCTAAGCTATTCTAGATAAATTGATCTATAATGAGCTAGCTAGCTTAAGTGGTTAGGAGTTGGGTGACATTAGGTTGGATTTGTATAAGTTAATGAACAGAGTGTTTAAATAGGTAACTCACAGGTAGGTTACAAATATGGCAGCATAGTGTAGAACCAATCAGGTAGTCTAATCACCTGTGCAGTGAACTACTTAAATTAGACAATAACTAAAGTTATACATATAGCTTATTGTATACTCTTTATATAATTACAAACAGTAGAGACTATCAATGTATATTCTGTATGCAATTCTAATAAAATTCCTTCAGCAATATAAGTCACCTTAATAACAAAAAAAAAAAAATAAAATAAAATTAATTATATAATAAAAATTAGGTTAGTCTAAGTTAAAATTAGGATTAGGGTTAATATATAGTAAAGTTGTGAGTAGAATATTTTTTATTAATTATATAACAGGAGTTACCTTAGTAAAATTTTGAGATATTATAAAAGTTTAAAAATAGTATTAAGATTAGGCTACGAGTAAAATTAGTAAAATTATATAGGAATATTTTTGCTTAGTTGCATAACAGGGTTACCCTAGTAAAATTGAGTTATCATAGAAGGTGTACAAAATGTATAGTGTACTATTTAGTTCTTTCCTTTTGTTAAATATTAAATTAATTTTAATAATTTTACTACTATTAGAATTACAAAAATCTACTTTATAATTTTATTTTTTTTTGTTATTAAGGTAGTTTATATTGCTAACAGAATTTTATTAGTTTTGTATACAGAATTATATATTGTTTTCCTCCTCTATAATCATATTGTTTGTTTAGATAAAAATAGTAATTATAAAAAGGTATGATTATATAGTATTTATCCTATACAATTATACTTATAATATAATTTATATTAGGTAAATATATAAGAGTAAATATATTTTATAATAATTTACTATAATTTATAATTATACTGTATATGGCTCATATATATTTATAATTATATTTATTTAAACAAACTTAATTTGCTTTAATCTATAATCAAAATTTTCTTGTATTGTAAAAAATTTTTCATTTGCTATTCTAATTAGAAATATACTATATTTACAGTTTAATAATCATATATATATATATATATTTTTTTATCTATATATAGTTTTTATTTTATATATTTTTTGGTTAATTGTATATTTTGAATTATACAAAATAAAAATCAATATTAATACTAATTTTTCTAGTAACAAATTTAGTTTAATAAGAGTTATAACTGACTGTACATAATTTCTAAGATATACTAATTATATTTATTTACTAAAAAAATATGATCTATTAGATTCCAAAGTAATGCTTTACTTCAAATAATATTGTAATGTGAATAATATATTAAATTTATTAGTATTGTTTCTGCTTTTACAACTTGGAAAAAAAGGCAATATTAATAATCCTACTAGTATTTAATTATATACATTGTAAACTATCTGTTTCTAATTATTGAATATGATATTGAAGAAACAATGTTACAAAAGATTATTGGAGTATAGTATATTATATGAAATTATAATATAATAAATATTTTTATATTTCTTTGAATTCTTTGAGAAATAGATATATAGCCAATCTGAAAGCACATTATAGTATCTCTTAGATTGTAGGTTAACACAAGCAAATTTGCCTGTATTTTTGTATTTATTCAGCTCTGATTTACTTTTTTAAAATGCAAAAATATTAAAAAAATAATTATAAATAATAAAA
>CAJVPM010000336.1:0-18785 GCA_910592325.1 Scutellospora calospora | reverse complement strand
TTTAATATCTAATATAATTGCTAACAACTTCTTTAAAATAATGTAATTCTTCTATCTTTACATCTAAGTTGTGGTGACGTGATATATAATCTTACAGATTCACTCTATAAATCAGACATTATAGCATGTGATAGCCCTTGCAATGGTTATTATGTCGATGAAAGTCCAAAAATGAGCTATAGAAAAAGGAGAAGTCCTTTAGAGAGAAGAGGTGATTCCGAACCCAAAGACACCTGTGAATCAGAAGGTTTTAATGGACCTTGTGGAACTAAACCCACAATTTTCAAATGTAACGGTTTAACTTGGGATTGTGGTAACGAAGGGTTCAAACATCAGACATGTGATGGTAAGAAGGATAAGTACAAAAAAATGATTGAAAAAATGGAAAAAGACAGACAAGAAGATAAGAAAGCAAAACCAAATACCTTCCTTATGGATCAAGGACCAGAAACGGGCATATATATGATAATCAAATCTTGCTGCCTGTCCAATAGTAAGAAGCGTCAAACAGGCGGTACATCTCCTGCTACAATTAATGTTAATGATCAGGTAGGGATTTAAATATTTTTATTAAGTAATTAGAAAACAAGTGATGATTATGATCTGGATATACTAAAATCCAGAATTAATTATTCGGACTTTAATTCATCATTTGTTTTAAACCGGAGAAAAATGTTTAAACTGTTTTTTTTTTTTTTTTTACCATCTTGATAACTAGGGAGGAGAGATTGCACCAGCGGCACCAGCAGCGGCAGCACCAGCAGCGGCACCAGCAGCGGCGCCAGCAGCGGCACCAGCAGCGGCACCAGCAGCGGCACCAGCAGCGGCGCCAGCAGCGGCACCAGCAGCGGCGCCAGCAGCGGCACCAGCAGCGGCACCTGCAGCGGCGCCAGCAGCGGCACCAGCAGCGGCACCTGCAGCGGCACCTGCAGCGGCACCTGGAGCGGCAACTGCAACAGAAGCAGCAACAACTGCACCTACAACGGCACCAACAGCGTCAACAATTGCACCAGCGGCCACAATCGCTTCGACTGCACCAGCAGCCCCAGCAGCCCCAGCAACAACATAAAAGTTATTTTTTATAAAATGAGTTGATAACATCTTTTGTGCAACGTTAGTAATGAATAACATATTAAGTCATTATAATAGTTATTAATATGTTTTATACGTATTAGTCCTAATTTTTGAGTTATAATTATAACTTTTACGAGTTATATATATAAATTTTGTGTGATCAAATTTTTAGAAAAAAAAAGCAATTATTTTTTTTATCTAAATATACAGAATAGTGGCGCAAATATTTTTAACACCTAATTTAGCCTCAATTAGTGTTAACATTAATGTATAAAGAAAAAAAAAATCTGTATATAACTATAAAAATTAATGTAATAAGATATTATGTATTATGATCGCAACTTATTGAATTTTTTATTAAAATTACATGATACTTTTCACTTTTACATTAATGCAATTCCAAAAATCTATTAAAATTATCTATTTTATCTGATTTTATTAAAATTACAGTACTCAGAATTTGATGTTAGCACTAGAAATATTATTATGTTTTTGAGAAAAAATATTATATATTTTTAGTAACCTGTAATTGAAAAAAAATTTAAAATATGAGAAATATGAGACATTATTTTTTGACATTTTAATAAACATTTCTCATGGAATAAACATTAAAATCGGATTAATTTTTTAGATAGAAATATTTTTCTATAACGATAAACAATAAAATACGTATATTCTAACAAAATCTCACGTGAATGTGCTTATATTATATTATATGAAGTTATTTGGCAAACCCAATCGCCGTAGAATACTGGATAATACCGATAACTTTGGTATCTGGCAGTGAAACTTAATATGCTAGCTTCTGAACCCCTTCGGGGCCCATAGTAGGCATATTAAGTTAAACGGCCATATACACGAATTATTTTTGTACGTTTATAATGATTAACGCGTGATCCTTCGGATCACATGTTAATCATTATGAAAAAAAATAATTCTTGTTATTGAATGTTTCACATCTATAGTATCCTAAATATATTAAATAAGTTTAATTGATAAGGTATACAGCTGCTGCACAACTTTCACAAAAGTTGCCATGCATTGCTGATTTAAAACAAAAATAACAAATTCTAAAAACATCTTTCCGATAATTATAATTAGGTACGTACGTATGTGGCTGATAAAATGTGATATGGTAGTGATTTACAAACTTCTATGATTCCCCAACACCTGTTATAGCTGTAACAATGGTTGCAAAAAAAAAAAAGTAAATATTATTTGTTTTTTATTTTTTATTTTCATTTTTTCATTTATGTATATAATTAATTATACGTGTATATTTGAAATTATTTGATCCTTTGATTAGATGTTATAAATTACTTGTTTATTTATTGGGATCTTTGTTTCTAAAAATAGATTTATTATGTTTTTCTTAATAAAAATCTAGCGTAACAATGGCTCGTAGGGTCAAATTACTGCGATTAGCAACCACATCACACTGAGATCATCTAGAAAAAAATGCAAATATATGATCTCGGAATTAATTGATTCTTCGACTATAATGACAAAATAATCTGTAATTTTTAACCAATCATTGAAAAGCATTTATTGTATAGTTGCTGCCGTAATTGATTTTCAGAAAAAATGCAATTACGGCATTGCGGCATTACGGCATTATGGGCATTATGGGCATTATGGTTTACGGCATTTACGGCATTCAGGTGCTTTCGGTATATGTACGGCATTACGGCATCTGCCGTAATTCAGCAATTACGGCAGCAACTATAATTTATTGTGATGCACAAAAATTTGTTCTTTTTAAAAAAATCGTCAAATATACTAAAAGTTAAGGAAAACTCTTAAAAAAATTTTCTTTGACTTACTAGTTTAATTTAGAAACTACTTATTATATGAGTGTCTCTAAATAAAAATGTACAATTTTAAAAATAGATTATTATGAAATCTGATCTATTTTTAGACTATAGGTACGTACGTTTTCTTTTGGCGACACTCATATGTACGTACGTACTGTATTTATTAATATTCATTACACAGTAGTAATTATTTTCGAGACAGTTATAGCTAATCTTTTAAGTTCGTGGATAACTTGCCACGCAAGATTTTTATTAAGAAAAACATAATAAATCTATTTTTAGAAAAAAAAAATCCTAGCAAAGATCCCATATAGTCTTCTAGATTTAATTATGACTTATGTGGATAATGTTAAACAAATTAATTTACTAAGTTTTTCATCTTATCAGATATACCTAAAAAATTGACTTCGCACAATGATTGTTTGTGGTCGAAATTTGTATAAATTTGTCTTGTCAAAAAACGTGTTCAAAATATATTTCCAAATTTAGTTAGTCAGCCCAAATTGGAGTTACTTTCTACTTTAGGTTTTAGTTTGTTACAAGTGTTATACAACTTAGAATTTTTAATTTGTTTAATGTTAAGATTTTTTTATGCAGATGGAACATGAATCATTGGAAAGAGCCGTATCGTAACTGAGGTATAACTAGTTATATTGTAACTTTATTTTAAATTATGGCATGTGTATATGTTATGCGTCATTTTTCAATTTGCGTCGATTATTAATTGACGCCTGTCATTTTTCAATTTTCACCGATTGATAAACGACGCAGGTCAATTTTTAATGCAATTAACGATGGATTATGACAGACATAACTTATTACGTATTATATTGATACGAATGATGGTGAATAACGAATAAATAAAATGTTTTTTTAAGAAGTTCTTTATTATACTTAATAATTGTAATTCATCTTCGTTAATAATGAAATCCATAAAGTTGTTCTAACCCATGAGACTTATACAAATCAAAAAAATAAAATAAAATAAAATAAACGAAGCTTGAATGTCTAAACTAAAAAAAAAATAAAGATATTCAGTGTAACCTAACGTTTAAACATTAATACTTTTAAAGTTCTTCGCGTTGGTATTATAAAACTTTACATACGTAAACAAAGCAGAAATAATATGGGAACCCAAGAGTGCGTGGTTGAAAATTTCTACAAAGTTATTTGTGGTGCTCATCAGGAAGACCTGGTGAAAGGTTTATATATATTTTTTTTATTTAATTATAAATAGATCCGTTAGTCTAAGACGCTGTCAATGAATGTAAGGTATGCGTTACTCGAAGAATGCCAAAAAGAATCACACCGATGCGTCCAATTATTTCTAAATTATATACAGGCAGGTAAATAATTTGTAACATTAACATAAAAAAAAAAAAAATTTATTATTATATATGTTATTAAATAGATATATTGCTATGACTCGAATTTCTGATGGGGATACAACTCAAGAGCATCCGAACCAACTCAAGAACGCTCAATTTAAGAACGCTCAACTCATACATTTAAAAATTTTTTAAACTTTAATAAAAATTTTACTAACGCTAATATAAATTTTAATTGTAGTAATGGAAATATTGGTTTAAGCCAAAGACCTTGTCCAGACTGTTGCCATTATGAAAAACGAATTGCAACACGAAATTATGCTCTTGCAGAAAAAATAATTCGTTATGCTCAAGACGCTGTGGATGTGTTTTACATGGACAATGGAAAAATTGTTAGTTTTATTATTAAAATATTAATATATTACATTAATTTGAATATGTTTGGTCAAAATGTAGCTAAATTAGAATTTAAATATTTAATATAAATAATTTTTCTGGCAACTTTTTTTTAATCCGCAAAATTCATACCGATTGAAAAACGACGTATGTCATTTTTCAATTGAAAAATGACATGCGTCAATTAATAATCGACGTAAATTGAAAAATGACGCATAACATATATAAGACCTTTAGTTAGAACTTTCGGAATAATATTAAGGCCTAAAAACTCCCCTAGTACGTACTAAAATTTCTATTCATGACTCAAATTGCCAAGTAAGGTGTTTTATTTTAGTAAGAGGATACAATTTGCTGAAAACTACGGTATTTAGTAACACTTTAGATTTACTAATAAAACTAAAGATAATAAAAAAATGTAAACCACTCTTTATTTCTTCGAAACAGACAAGATTGTGAATACTTCAATAAAAATGTAAAGCTTAATTGTTGCATTTATAACCTGTTAACTAAAAAAAAACCCTGAAAAAAAAAGAAGTCTATTCTACTCCATAAAGGTTACAAAAAAGTCTATCTACAAGATCATATGGTAAACAACTAATTAAAACATTGAAAACTTTATAAATCAAATTCCTAACAATTATGCCAAAATAACCATATTCTTTTATAGTTAGTAATAGCATACTTGTTGATTTTAATGATATTTTAGAAGAACGGGCTCTCATTTCTTGTTCATATCGTTGAATGCATACTTTCCAACCATCGCTTTCATACCTTAAAAGTTCGTTAGTCAACGATTCTATATCTTGAAATGTTACAGAGTTGCCTATACACGAAGAATAAAGTTCAGTAAATTGAAAATAAAGTTTGTAATATGAATGATAAATACGTGCCTATTCCTGGCAAATAGTTAACTGCATGCGCAGCATCACCTAATAAGATTACTCTACTTGTTTCCCATGAAGTAACTGAAAGTGGATCAATATCTATCATCTGACGTATTTTAGGATAAATGGACATTTTAAATGGAGTCTTTGCCATACTTTCTGGTGTATCAGTTGGAACAAGTGACCACAATTCTAGCAATGTATCGGTTAATTCACCTGAAGGGCGTAATTTTTTGATCAGAATCTTAACATGTTCGATAACTGCATCCATATTATCATTAATATTATTATAATCATCATTGAGATTATTGAAACGAGTAGGATAACAATACATAAGCGTAAATCTATAATAAATTTGATCTTCTCGATTTTCTAATTCAGATTTAATTGGTATAAGACGCATTAAAGTAATGTGGTTATCTCCCTTTTGTCCGATGGATTCTTGTGCAATACAATTTCCACAAATTGAGATCAATTGATTCGCAAGTTTTTTAGTTGGATATACATCTGTAACGACATAGGAAACCCCAGAATCTTTAACTTGTAAATTTGGCATTTTCTGCATTCTAACTATAAGAGTAAAAAAGAAATTATAATCAATCATTTTCAGGAAAGAAGAGAGAAAACAAAACTTACTTGGAGAATTAATTCCATCGGCACCGACCAACAGATTGCCAAATTCCCTGCTCCCATCCTCAAAAATAGCACAAACACCTTCATCAGTCTCTTCATATCTGATGCACTTCTTGCCCCATTGCACATCTACATCATTCAATAAAATCTCCCTCAAAGTATTTCGATAAATAAAAAACCATGGAAGTTTTTGTTTAAGTTGAACAAACTCAAAAACATTCTTATATTTATAGACTGGCATCTCTAATAGCTTTTTTCCTGTGTGATCAAAGACATCCAGACCATGACGTTCAATATTTGGAATCGGATCAGGCATTGCATCAGGAAGACGGGCTTGGACTTCGGTGGGAAGGGAATAAAAAAGAGAACTCACACCGAATTTGTAAATATTCATAATGCAACCTTGATATCTATCTAATATAAGTTTATTGAATTTATGATGATTTAATAACAGATTAAATTTATTATATTTTATTATTAAATTATTTAATGAAAACAAACCATGTGGACTACTTTCTCGTTCAAATATTTTCACTTTGAATTTAGTTCCAGCTTGATTTAAATTTTTTTGAATCGAATGGTAAAGTGAAAGTCCACCAGGTCCTGCTCCAATAATTAAAATTGTTGGAATTTTATCTGTTTTTTCGTTATTCATTTTTTTTTTTTTTTTTTTTTTTTTTTTGTAAAAAAAGACGCAAATAATTATTTGAGAATATTTAAATATTTAAAAATACTCAATTTCCTATTCTTTTAGAACTCCGAATTATTGTCTTTAAATGTAGAATTTCGCACGATAATTCCGTCATCTGTTAAATTCGATGTGTAGAATCAGCCGACATTGAGATGAAATTATAAAATGGCAGGATTTCAACTTGTTTCTACATGGGCTGGGGCTAGGTAGTTTGCTTGTTCTTATTACGGTGCTTCCATAACAATGGAGTTATTTTTAGTAATTATCAAATTAAGCAAACTATTAAATCAGACTTATCGTTATCTGGCTTAATATTCGCTCATATTGTATTGGATCATCTGCATGCTCAATTAGGATCAATGGCTGCAGTTTAGATTTTAACCTGATTGCTTTCCATCTTTGACTTTAAAAATATTAATCCTTCATTAAACAGCACTTAAAAACCCCTAAAAAATAATACCCCCTGCGATTAAGAATTCATTTGTCTGTTAGAGTCGAGTTGAAAAAGCGTGACTCAATCGACTCAAAACGTTCCGAAAATGTGTACAAGGTTGATTGTTCCGGACGAAATCACTATCATTATTAACGATAATTATTGTGATTTATTTTATAGTTTCTTTTTTTTTTTCTCATATTGCACTTTTTATTTCGCTTATTGTTCCTTCACAGTTTTATCTTGCTTTGTAAATAAATAAATAAATAAATAATAAATAAATAATAAATGAAGGTGGTTATTCTTCTTTCAAATTACGCTTATCTATCCCTTCGTCTGTAGATTTCACATGCTACTATGTTTTTCCAGGCAAATTTGCCTGGAATACAGTTTAAGGGATAAAAGTAGACAAATATTTAAATATGGCAATACTTGATTTTAAATTAGAAAAGTTCAAACTTGTAAATCATAGGATAATATTGTAATATAGTTGCTTGACAAAACTATGTGACGCTAATCATCACACAGCCACATGTTAATAATTTTAGTTCCATTAACTTGTGAATTCACATGTTACTATTCATGGCTATGTGATGATTAGCATCACATAATTTCGTCAAGCAACTATGATTGTTATTTATTCACCGAAACATACAATTTATTATATACTAATAAAGTCGAAGATATTAATTGCAATTAAAAAATTTTCATTACATTATTAATAATATAAAGCTGAATCGAATTAAGCAGAACATAATTCTGGTATCTATTCAACGAAAAAAATGCAAGCTGTCCTAAGAAATATTGATCTGACTACAATGTGTGCATGTGAAACACAAAAAAAAACTTCAAAAAAAAAAACCAATTGAAAAAATTGCTAAATAAAAGTCGAAATTTTAATTTTAGATTAAATAGTTTTGCTTCATCTCATTTTGTATTCCTAAGTAGTTATCCAAGATATTATGTAATCGTCCGGAGCTTTTAAACACCTCTAACTCAAATTATGGTTATAGCAATGGGTATTTGCGTCTGGGCTAATGATCTAATTAGAACAGATTACTTATAACTCTAGTCAAATTTGCAGTTCGTTTGGCCAAGTTTAAAATTTTTAATACCATAATTTGTCCAAATTTGACCAGAACCGATCAGTGAATATCTGAAAAAATTTTTGTATTTTTTGAGAAATATAAATTCTAATTTTTAGGTTCTCAAAAAGCTTTTTAATGTTCTCAAAAAAGATTTTAATATTCTTAAAAAAATTTTTATAATTAAATTTTAAACTTTTTGTTCTTGAATGTTATCATAGAGAACATAATTTTTAAATTTCATGTTCTTGAGAACACTAAAAACCGATTACTACTATTTAGATTAAACAAATTAGCCCAGACGGGTTATGTATAGAAAAAAACTTCAATTCTCAACAAAAAACAAAAAAATTAAGTCGATTCAAATGAAAATAAGAATTAATGATTTTGTAGCTATGGTTATTTTAAAATTTGAAGTTCAGGTGTAACGTGAAAATCAAAACAATCTTTTTTTCTTTAAAGATTAGGGTTAGAGCAGAACATGGTTTATACCAAAATTTTGCAAGGAATTTTTTTCGTTAGAATGCAAAATTAGCGTTTTGATTTCACGTTACACCTGATCCTAAAATTTGATTGGCTTTACTGTTTGCGGTTAACCATAAAAATAAAAGCAAATTTACCTATTTATGTTGTTATTTTATAAAACAGTTTTCAGAAAATCTTTAAAATTTACTGAGAACTGCAATAATTATAATTGTTACTTTGAAAAAACATTAAATATGAATATATATCTATATTTAAGTCTATAAAATTAATAATAAATAAATTTTAGATCTATCATAAAAAAATAAAATTTTTAGATCTAGTGATCTTAGTTTAGTGGTTAGGTTGTTAAACTGTTATGCAAAAGGTTTGGGGTTCAAATCTCACTGTTAATGAATTTGAATAATTATCTAGATTTTTGTATCTAACTTTCAGTAAATCCTATTTGTTTTTGAAGTTATAACTCTATAAATCAAGTTGTACTAAGTTGATCAAATATTAGAAGTGTGATGTAATGTTACATGAATAAATATTAATAGGATTTATGAGCAGATAACTTTTATAGTAGAAATTCTTAGTAGTAAGGTAGTATAATCTTTAACAGTTATACTAGTAAAATCTGAAATCTGAAGAAAAAACTCAGATACAAGAATGTGAGTAAGTTTAATTTGCTAATTGGCAACACTAACCTAGCCAAATAGCTAACTAAATTTAGAAGAATTTGATTATTTGAAAAGTACAAGGTACTAGTAAAGATATAAAAAGTTGTGCCTGAAATCATATAAATACTACAAAGATCTAATCTAAGTGAACTCATAAAATAGATGCAGACTATTCTAGTAGATTTGCTTTAAGATTAATTAGCTTTGCAATACCTATAATATGTTAGGTATAATATAACTTAAGAGGATCTAAGCTAATTTAGATAATAGATCTGTAACAAGCTAACTGGCTTAAGCAATTAAGTATTGCAGTAATATTAAGATTAGATCTGTATGAGTTAATAAATAGAGTGTTTAAATAGGTAATTCACAGGTAGATTACAGATATGATAGCATAGTATAGAACTAATTAGATAGTCTAATCATCTGTATAGCAGACTATTTAAAATAGACAATAACTAAAGTTGTATATAAAACTTGTTATATATTCTTCATGTAATTATAAATAGTAAGGATTATTAATATATAATCCTATATACAAAACTAATAAAATCTTATTAGCAATATAAGCTACCTTAAATATAAAAATAAAAAAATAAAATAAAACTTTTGAATTAAAAATTAGTTAGTACAAAAAATAAAATTTTCTTGCAGTATTTTTGAGAATCTTAAATTTTTAGTACTATTCTTATATTATTATATCTACTTAAAGAATTAATTATTCTTTTACTAAAATCCAGCAATCTAGTGTATTAGATAGGTTGTCAGACTACTATACAAAGGTCTAGAGTTCAAATCTCACTGTTGACAAAATTGAATAATTACCTAAATATCTGTATTCAACTTATAGTAAACTCTATTTGTTTTTAGGAATTGTAACTCTATAAATTATATTGCACTAATATTGTTCAGATATTAGAAGTGTAATAGAATGTTGAAGTTGTATTACATAAATAAATTGAGATAGGATCTATGAGTAAAGGATGTGCATAGTAGAAATCTTGAGTTAGATGAAGTAGTACAGATTTCAATAGTTATACTAGTTAATGCTTGATCAGGCAAGAATTTCTGAGTATGAAAATACAGATCAGTAGATATGAGTAAGTCTATAATATTGGATATTATAACAACACTAACTTGGTTTAGCAGCTAACTAGATTAGAAGAATCTATTTTGTAAAACATTTGAAAGGACATAGAAGTCTAAACTGGTGGAGGGCTATAGCTAGAACTAGGTTTGTATGAACATCAAATAAAGATATATACAAGCTAAATTGGAATATAGTATAGCATAGTTGGATATTATGACACCTATCTGTTAGAGGTGTTAAAGTTAGGACTTATATAGATAGAATCTAGAGCTTATAATAATAAAGTTTGTGACTAATATTAGCTTGGGTGCCTTCTAAATTGAAGTAGTACAAGGTTATAGTTAACTATAAGAGTAATATTTGCAGTAAGTAAGATAGAACTAAAGAATTTAAATATAAAATCTTCTAAGAGATTTCAGATATAGTAGCTAGTGTAGAACCTTCAGGCAGACTATTTAAAATAGATAATATAAAATTGTATATGTAGCTAGTTATACTTTTATAATATGTATCACTTCTGAAATTTATAAAATTAATAAAGTTTAGCTGATAGTATTTGTAAAAAAAAAAAAAAAAAATTATTCTTTTACTACATACAATCTATTTTATTTTTTGTTATTAAGGCTACTTCCTTGGCTGATTAGATTTTATTTATTTGTTATTACAGAACTATCATATGAATAGTTTTCTAAGGTTTTATAGTTATATGATAAGTATACAATAAGCTATACGTACAACTTTAGTCATTGTCTAATTTAAGTAGTCTGCCATACAGATGATCGACCATTTGTTAATTCTATATTATGCTGCTATACCTGCAATCTGCTGGTAAGTTACCTATTTAAACACTCTGATCATTAACTCTTCTCCCTATTCCAAACTAATGTCACTACTATGACCAACTGCTTAAGCCAGCTGGTTCACTCGTAGATCCATTCTCTGCATAGCTTAGGTCCTTTCAGGATGTATATACCTAATATATTGTGAGCTGCAGAGCTCTGGTTAACCTCAGAAGTAATTCTTACCAGAGTGATCATATGCCTATTTTACAAATTCACCTAGATTAGACCCTTGTTGATGTTCATACAAACCCAGTTCTTGCTGTGACTGTCTACTAGATATAGTTCTCCAAGTTTTAGCTAGATGTTTTATGAGGTAGATTCTCCTAATTTAGTTAGCTGCTAAGCCAAGTTGGTGTTGCTACTAATGCAAAGTACCAGGCTGCATTACACAGCAGACTTACTCGCATCTATCGATCTCATATCCTTCATATTTAGGTTTTCACTAAATTAGATATTAACTGGCTTGACCATTGAAATCCATACTACTTTACCAAACTCAGAATTTCTACCAAACAGATCCCTTGCCTATAGATCTTATCAAGATTTACTCATGTAACATAACTTGAGCATTGCATCATACTCCCAATGTCTAATTGACATTAGTACAATATGATTTACAGGGTTGTAACCCCCAGAAACAAGCAGAGTTTACCGTAAGTTGGGTACAAAAGTCTGAGTAATTATTCAAATTCATTAATAGTAGAAATTGAACCTCAGACTACTTGTATGGTGGTCTGGTAACCTAACCACTACACTAAAATCACCAGACCTACATACAATCTATTTTGTATTAAAGCAAGTTTTATATAATAATATATATTTATATAAATTAATATTTATTAAATTTAATAAAAGTATAACCTTGCTGATTCAATTTTAATAAGCTAACTAATTTGATTTTAATTATAAACTACTATTAAATATTTAGATAACTAATTAATTACAAACTAATTAATTAATTAGTTAATCAATTAATCAATTAGTTAGAAATTGATTAATTGATTAGTTAGTCAACTAATTAAAATTATGTTTGTAATAGTTAATTGATTAGTTGCCAACTCAATTAACTAATTAATTAATTAATTTTTGATTTATATCTTTATACAGATATCAAGATTGTAATAAATACAATTATTATTTATATCTATATTATAAAATATATAAAAAAGTAGTTAATAAAATAAATAATATGAATATAATAATTTTTTAAAAAAAGAAGTAATAAATGAAAGCTTCACTACATTGGTCAAATGAATTTATACTAATATAATATCATAATATAATAGCATATCAATATTCCTGATATAATACTAATTTTAAACAGATATTTAGCTTGAATAGAATACTTTTTAGTAACAAATTAAATTTGAAAAAATTGAAAAAGCTATTAGCATACTGATAGAGCTATTGGCATACTGATATAACTATAAGATAAATATTAATTTATTATAATATTTAACTAATAGTTATATTGGCATGCTAATAGCTCTATTGATTTTTTCAAATCTGATTTGTTACTAAAAGGTATCCTATTTAAGCCAAATATCTGTTTAAAATCAGTCTCATATCAAAATATCAATATGCTAATAGGTCACTAGTATAAATTCATTTGA
This sequence comes from Scutellospora calospora, assembly GCA_910592325.1. NCBI lineage: Eukaryota > Fungi > Glomeromycota > Glomeromycetes > Diversisporales > Gigasporaceae > Scutellospora > Scutellospora calospora. The sequence goes on along the minus strand of CAJVPM010000336.1, from coordinate 5,754 downwards.
CTAGTACTATTTATAATAGTTTTAAGTTACTAAATTATCTGTTATCTTTATATAATTAAATAAAAATAATAAAAATAAATTATCATCACAAAATATAACAATTAATACTATAATGATAGTTTAAGAATTTATATAACCTTATTATAATATCAATATGATATCTCTTTAGAAATAGTTTTTTAATTTTCTGCATACTTAAATATAGTGTTATCTAATATTTTGTATATTAGTAATTGTTGCATTTATTTATTATATTATTTATTATATTGAATAATAAATTATTTAATAAAAAGAGATAACAATTACTCATATACAAGATATTTAATAATACTACTTGAATAATAATAAACAAATTTTATAATATAAAAAAATATTTTAAATAAATCACAGTTTTTATATATATAAATTTTTTCTTATTACTTATTCTATCTAAAAACTAAATATATAAATATATCTATTTCTACTAAAAAAAACAATTTTATTTTTTACAATTAATGGAGTTGAAAGATATAAGACAAAAGTTAAAGAATATAAGACAACAAAAGTTCTGATAAATTTTTTATATAATTAAGATATAGAATTAGATAATGATAATTTTATATTTTTTAAGAACAAAAAATTAAAAGATAGAATTTCCTTAGGTTGAATATAAATAAACTCATAAACTATAAGTTAAAAAAAAGGCTAGCTAAAACTATTACAAAATATATTAAAAAAATTAAATATGAATAACAGAGTAAGTAAACTACTTAGTAACTTGAAACAATCTACTAAATATTTGTGAATGACCAATTATATGATAGCCAGACTCAATGTATAGAGCAGGCTTTGGTATTTTCTGCAATTGTAAGAACTAGATATATGATGAGTACTATTACAGAAGTTCTTTACTTAGACTTAAACCTTTTCTTATTCACTCCTACTAAGGCTATTACCACATGCTATAACTTCTTTCTTCAATACTATAATCTCCTTTTGCTATCACCAACTCAACTTTTAGACTCATTTATAAACTCACCTAAATTTTTCTTATTATTTAAAATCTTTATCAATAACATATTTACAGAAATATATATATATCAATACTTTGAATACTCTCCTTCTCTACTACACTATACTTCTCAAATCTAACTTTACTAATTTTACATATCTTCTAATTAAATCTAATTCATACTACAATACTTCTTCTTCTATATTAGTTTTAATTCCAATACCTTTACAGCAAACACAAACACAATATACTAATCAAACTTCTATTCTATCTACTAACTCTTTACTATCTGATCTTATATTAAATATTGCTACTCATAATATAAGAGGCTACAACACCTTTATCAAATGACAACTATAGAAATTATACTGTATTCAAAACAATCTCAATATAATTAATATTACTAAAACCAAACTAGCTAATCTTCCTATAGTCAAATTCTTCAATATACTCTAATTTAAATACTTTTAGTCAAACTCTTCAACTTATCCTTTAATTTGTAACATAAACAAATTTACTTGTGTCTACTTTTAATTTTTATAAATTTTAAAATAAAACTTTAAATATTAATTTTAAATATATACTTTTTAAATAAAATATATTTTTTAATATTTATTTTGACAACTTTGTTAAGAAAGTTTTTTAATATTACTATAAAAGTTTTGAGTAATAAATCTTTAAAGTTTTGCTTTAAAATTTTTACTATAAAATTTTTAGTCAAATTTTTTTAAATTTTATATATAAACGAAGCTAAAAATAATTTTTATTTCTAATATAAATCTAAATTTTTACAGGTAAATCACAAAAGTTATAATAATTAAAGTTGTAATTCTTTAAACATTTTATCAAATTGCTTAATAAATTATATTTCTAAAACTTAAATTAAACAAGTTTGTATTAAAATACTGATAAAATTTTTACAAAAATTTTTTTATAAAATTAGCTATTTTTAGCTTATATATAACTCTAAATTTTTTTCTTATAATTTAAAAACAAATACTATAAAAAGATAATCCTTATTTTTAAATTTTATTATCTATAATTATTTTTTTAATATTTTTGTATTTTAAAAAGTAAATCTGAGCTGAATAAATGCAAAAACATAAGCAAATTTGCTTGCATTAGTTTACAATCTAAGGAATAAGAAAGGAACAGGTATAATAGTCAGAAATAATTTATAGCTCTATATTTATAACATACTTTACTATTCTAGCAGAGTAGTAGCTCTAGACTTTTATTTTAAAAATGATTATAAATTCAGAATTATTTTAATATATCTCTCTTTTACTAATTTAAATACATGAAACCTTATATAAAACAAAGTTATCTTATGGATTAAACAAGTCTAATTTCTAAACTTTCATTTAATTATTCTTAGTAATTTTAATATCTCTATACAACTTGAAATCCTATCATCATCAAAATTCAAACTAATCTCTTATCTTTATAGTTCTAATATATATAACCTTATTAGCTATACTAATAACCTTAACTATACCTAGTCTAATAGTAGCCTAAGCAGTAGAATTGACTATATTTGGACCCGGAACTCACTAATTCTCTATCTCAATAACTTTCAACTCAACTTCTTCTCATTCTCTACAAATAGTAATCATATAATACTTATCTTATCTTAGTCTTTCCCTACTGCCTTTACTTCAATACATTACAAATCTCATATTAAATATTAAATATTCAACTATAAATAAATAATAGAGAAAAATGAAAAGAATTTTTAAACTAAGTTAATCACAACTTTCACTCATATAGCATTTAAACTCAAGCCCCAATTAGTAACTCTTTAGAAACAATTTGGTACAAAATCTTAATAAGTATTATTCAAGTTACTTTACAATATATTTCTAACAAAAAATATACTATACACAACTTTTTTCATACCTTTACTCCTACAGCAACCTTACTTTACAATAATTAAAAAAACAGTTAGAAATTTGATAAAACAAATACAAAATTCTGTTAATAATTGCACAAACCTACATTTTAATACTGAAGTAATTATTTCTGAACTTAACAACAAATATAACTTTGAAATTTCCTATTTACCTACTTCTCTTACTCTACTTTCTAGCTAGATCATACATACTGTTAACATATAGAATATTAAGAAAGAATACAAAATCCTTAATAACTTTTGTTTTATTAATTCAAATTAAATGAAGCAAATCTATTAGATTTAGCTTATTGAGATAATTCTAATAAATCTAAAATCATTAAAATTAAATTACTGTATACTAAGATAACTCAAATATTATTATTTTTCTTAGTAAATTATATATAGATCACATTATTGGCTATAGATATTATACAATAGGTAGATAAACTCATTCTATTTATTTATATTATTTATATATTATATATTTTATTAATTATAGTCTTTAAATTAGAGTATTATAATTATTTATATATGTAAAATATTTATAAAAGAGCTAGCTTTTGACCTTTTCAAAGCTCTTCAGTTTGATCTGGTTTAAATATGTATTCTCTTAGAAGTTACTTACTAAATAAACTCACTTATAATACTGTTATAATTATCTTTCAACTATTGTATTAGTTAAATTCTATTAACTATATTGATAGTTAATATTTAGTATGTGAATATTTATTTATGTCTTCATACATATTTAAACATATTGCTTCTTTCATCTGCTTTATCATCTAAATTCTCTTTGTTAAGTCCTTTTTGGATACCTGTTACTATCTAAAGCTGTAAAATATTATAGTCTTCATACTATAATCAGTAGTTATTAGGAATCCTTAAAAAGATAGATCCCTATAGTTGACAATATATAATAATATAAAAATATTATATAGTAGTTATAAAAAGTGATTTTTAATCAAAATTTTGAGATTTGATGTTTACTTAAAATTTTACTAAGCTAATAGGGTTTGTGTATTATAGAAATATTGTTCAGGAGGTCTGTATGAGTCTAAAAACATTGAAATATTGTTAATCGGATATCTGAATGCTAAGTTATTAGAGTTTCAGTCTTGTGTTATATAATTTAAGAGAAGAAAAAGATCTTTAAAGAATTTGCAAAAGATATTTTCAATTACTATAATAACTTTTTTTTTCTTTTTTTATTGTTACAACAAGGCCTCAATGCTAGTTAATTTTTATTAAGTTATTTGTAGGTTTACATTAGTTAGTGAGAGTATAATTAGTCATATGTATAACTTTAATTATTGTCTATTTAAAGGTTTTGCTCAAAGGTTACTTACTAATTGCTATATCTAGTATCTCTTTGTGAATACTCTATTTTAAACTCTCTGGCATCCCCATTATCCCTAAGCTATTAACCTAATTTTATTCTTAAACCTGCACAATCTCATGCTGCCTTAATGAGGACCACTCAGATCGACTTTGTGCCTCAGTTTCTTTTATTAGGAGGACCCTATCTTAAGGTACCCTTTTGTCTTCATCAGAAGGAGCCTGCGATATACTCTAACTATGCTATGCTATATCCCAATTAAGCTAGCATATACTCTTATAGATATTCATACAAACCCAGTTCCTTCCGTAGCTTTCTACCAGATATAGTCTTCTGAGATTTCAGATATTTTATGAAGTAGATTCTCCTAATCTAGTTAGCTGCCAAGCCAAATTGGTGTTACTACTAATGCAAAGCACCAGGCTACATTACACAGTAGACTTACTCGCACCTATTGATCTCACATCTTCTGTGCTCAGGTTTTCTACTGGATTAAGTATTAACTGGATTGACTATTAAAATCTATACTACTTCATCTAATTCAGGATTTCTACCATACAGGTTCCTTGCTCATAGATTCTATTAAGATTTATTCGTATAATGTAACTCAAACATTGCATCATACTTCCAATGTCTAATTGACATTAGTGCAATGTTATTTACAGGGTTACAACCTCCAGAAACGAACAGAGTTTACCATAAGTTGAATACAAAGGTCTGAGTAATTATTCAAACTCATTAACAGTGGGATTTGAACCCCAGACCTCTTACATAGCAGTCTGACAACCTAACTACTATACTAAGATCACTGGACCTTACTATAATAACTTTGAAAGGGTATTTTGTTTTTAGAAGAGCTTTCTACTATAGTATTGCTTAGTACAAAAGATGCGCTAAGTATTCTAAATTATACAGTTAAAATTTTAGCTCAAATGGATTAAAATTAATAGACTTTACTTATAAACAACTAAAATAAATAGTCTTCACAGCTTTATCAACTTCAAATATGAATATTGGATTCTAGAGAGATTTTCTACTAAGGCTAAGCTTAGTATAAAAGATGCAGATAGTCTTCAAGATTATGTAATAAAAATTTCAAGTCAAATAGATAAAAACTAATAGACTTCTCTTAGTAAGACTAAATACAATTTCTTTTGAAATAAGAACTTTATCTTATAGTTACTACCAAATTATCAAATAGGAAATTCACTTCTTCTAGAGTTTCTAGAGACTGCTAATTATAATATGAAGACTATAATTTTACAGCTTGTTAAATAGTATCTAGAATTAAGACTTAACAAAGAGGTTTTTATAGTGATTTATGTTAGAGCTAAGAGGCAAATAATAAATAGTATATAAAGATACTAAGTATTATATCTTTGTTGAGAATTGTATAAAAACAAGACTACTTTACTTGAAGAGCAGAAAGGCAGTGCTTTTATAGATAATTTACATGTATAAATTATTATAATAAAGATAAGTTAACTAAAAATAACTATACTAAATAATAATAAATAAAATAATAGATATAAT